>DWTU01000525.1:0-16781 GCA_018251515.1 Cecropterus confusis
CTTTCCCGGCTTCATTCTACACATTTTTGTATTTGTGTCTCTTTTCTGCCGCATTTCCGTTGCATCAGGTTTGAAATTACAACGATTCTAAAGAAGTTTCACTTCAAAAAATCGCGGCGCTTTCCTTAGTATTTCTCCGGACCCAAAACTGATAAAAAAAATGAATAGGCACTGGAGCTTCATGTTACTTTTTTTGCTGTACAATCATTTTCTTCGGAGTTACAACTGGTTGAAGATCATCCAAAAGAATTTGTGTTTTTTTGGATGTTTTTTTTTTATACCCGTATTTTTTTTTACTTTTTTAGATCATGGTGAAAGATATTTTTGTAATATAATAACAGATATCGTAATTGCGCCTGATAATAATGTAATTTGAGATGAAGTCCCTGATGACATTTATCATTAATACGATAAATAAACGACCCAATTTTTTTAAATCGTATATTTTAGTCACTTCAAAGTTACATCGTTCGTTCCGATAGGACCTATCTGGAATTTCTTAGAAACACCGAACAGACTGTATGTCCTGTACTTCCGTCATATTATCATCCAATGCAATGTACGGTCAGTCAATGACATCGTGTGATATGATATAGGTAGGCATAATATCGCTATCTATCTATTCTTAATATGTTAGTTGTAACTAGGTAAATAATAATGAAATTATTTATTATAATAGTATATGATTGTCGTAGATTCTAAGAAAATGTAAGTTATATATCTATCACAGACAGTTGCATATATTCGACCTGGGCAGTTTGTTCACTATAAATAATTAGTGTCCGACCGAAGTTTCGGCTTCGGCCACCTTCGGGCGAATATACCATCTTTGGCGCAATCTTCGGCCAAATATACCTACCATCTTCGGCGCAATCTTCGGCTAAATATACCATCTTCGACTTCGGCCTAAATGGGCCGAAGTTTTGGCCGAAGCCGAAGGTTTCAAGCACGGGAAAAAATTGAACAAACTGTAACGATTGCAGCACGCCGCGATAAATCGAATTTCTCTAGTAAGACAATCATTGAGACTCGTTAAAATCCGATATAACGCGTCATACACTTGAATAGATGCATATATATAGGTACATAACAAAGTTTAGGTTAGGTCGGATAAAATTAAACTACGGTATAGGTGATGTTAAATTTTGTTGTGTAATAAGAAGAAAATATTGAATTAAACTATGAATTTCGGTAAGTACAGAGGTACTGATCGGTATATAGATCAGGCGTATCTGCAACATGCAGACTGCAGGTCACGTCCATTTATGATAATTTAATTACATGTACCATAGGATGTATCTGACGCATTTTCCTGTTTAACGTATCAAATTAGAACTAAGTAGGTCCTGGCTGATATAAAATTAAACGACGCAAATGTGTTTAGGTATTTCTCCAATTATTCATTTGAAATACAAAATGGCCACTTATTTATATTGTCGTATTAAATTAAAGAAGGAATATGATGTGCTCATTATATGGAAAAAAGAGTAGGTTATTATTCATATATGTATATTATTATGTACTTTCATTATTTGTTTAGCACTTGTTCGTTATTACCTAAATATATTATTATTATTATACAGATAGGTTTATTATTTTAACAATCATCAGCAAAATTATGGTTCGACCGGGCGGATGGGGGTACCACCGCCACACCTATTTGTACCGTATAGCAGTCCTTGCGTTTCGTTTGAAGGGTTCGGTTGAAGCTTAACCTGTTTTTTTGTGGGGAGACTGATGCTCAATCCGGGACGACAAGACTGGGCTGGAAGTGGAAATGGCTTTGGTCCTCGTGGCCGGGTTAAATGGGAATTGTGACTGACCTAAGGGTACCTCCTGTGAGGTACGCACCTCGGCTTAGGTCAGCTACGCTGATGTGGGGCACTGGGGATGCACGACCGATCACGATACCTTGTGACGGTTGTGCTGTAATGGGGTCCTCGTCTCCACCGGTGGGGACGGTGTGTGCAGTATCTGTTATTGTTATGTGTTGGGGGCGGGCAGGGGGTTCCCCTGGCCAAGGCGATATCTGACTGATCTGGGTAGTCTAGGACATGTCTGGGGTGTCATGTAAAGCCGATGCATCTTTGTCAGGGATGTAACTGGCTGCATTGACAACAAACTGATAGGGATGGTGTACAGGTCTAGCTATAAGAAAGCTGCTTCATATATTGAGCGATGGTGGGCAGCCTAAGATCTTTATGGAGGTCTACATTGCGCACGTACCAGGGGTAGTCCTTGGCCATGCGCAAGAATGCGCTCTCCTATATCTTTTGGTATCTGTCAATGAGCCTTACATGTGTGCAGATTACACTGGCGTAAGTTATGATAGGCCTAATGCAAGCTTTGTAAAGGGTCACTTTATTACGAAGTCCCATTTTAGTCTTCTTGCTTAACAAGTGGTAGATTCGCCCTAGTACGGAGGTGGCCCTGTTTCTCGTTATTTTGATATGCTGAGCTAAGTTTAACCTGTTGTCTAGTGTAACACCCAGGTTTGACCCACTTAGCTCAAGGGATGGGCTTGCCGAAGAGTGGTACTTGTTTCAGTATTTGTCAAGTTCTAACGAGAGCAGTCTTTTTGCCAGAGGGGTAGTATTACTATATTTTCTAGTTATATCCTACTGACAGTTAATGGCAGATTTCAGGAATGCATTCTATGAGGGGCTTACAATAAAGTCATAAGTCTATCATTCCGAAAAAATGAAGGATGATAGACGTTGAAGCATAGGCGTAGCGTTGGCAGAACGACTCTCGCTCGCTGCGTGGCGGCACATTTAGGGGACATTTTTTTGTCGTCAATATAGATTCTGTCTTTTTTATGAATGGGTGGATGCCGAATTCTACTTCGGCCCCGGGCGTCATAAACCCACGTTACGCCACTGCGTGGTAGTCTTCACTTTCTTACATCATTTGGAAAAATAAATTAAATTATTTATTCACCATATTGTCGATAAACACATAGCAAGGTACGTCTTTGAAATAAAAATATATATATATATCAGATTATTTTATCAGAGACAAAAATAGAAATAATAATTTACATATCTTTTATCAGCATATTATATCAGCATAATTAATAGGTACTTAGTTTGGCGATAATACAGCGATACAGTGATAAATGATCAGAAGTAAATGTTAATAGGAATTTGAATTCACTAGTAATTTTATCAACACGAAAATCGAAAAGGAGATACTAAACTTATGATGCATGCAAAATCAATTAAATCACGTGCTGTTACTTTAATTATATTTGATTGCATTGGTGTAGAAAATACTGCTGGCTTATTTTACATCACGGCAGAAATAGCTGTGCTTGGAATATTCCAATAGTTCGATCCTTGAATATATTATTAATAAAATCAAAATGCTACCGAAGAAAATGTCTCCAGCTCCACGTTGGGAAGAAAAGTAAAGTGGCTAGAAACTGGTCGTTGAGCTCGCATGATCACGACTAGTATGTCCTGGCACAATAAGCGGCCTAAGGAAGTCCCCTCCCATCCACATTTCCAGCAAGCTTCGCCTACAGAGAAGCCCTAAAAATAAAAAAATAAACGTAATATAGAAACTTGTTTTCTTTTTTGATCTTGTATGACATACCCTGAGCAAAAATATCTACAACAAATTGTGATAATAATATGGGTAACCGGTATAGGCGAAATCGTAAAACTCTTATTATGTTTAGCCGCAGGGTGTAATTCGATAGGGTAATTACATGGATTAAATGTCATGCTTTCATCTTTTACCTAGTCTTTTTCGCAGTAATTTAGCAAGATTCGGTAAATTTTTGTGCCTTGACATAGAGGCACATCGTATCATAATCGTAAGTATAAGAATTTTTATCATAGTGATATTCTTTCAGTGAATTTGATAATGATAAAAATATGTTTCATGATATCATAATATAGTTTGTTAGATATACGTTTATTGTAATTTATTCTGGAGGGTCGTTTCTAAAAATATGTTCTGGGGCAGGTTGTCTCGAGTTTCCGGGGGCTGGTTGTCACGTGTGACAACCAGCTGAATGGGCTGAAACTCCGACCTAAGTATTCGGACCATGAGGCCAGAAGATTTAACAGTTTGTTCAATGCCGAACCAAGCTATCCAGGAAACCTTGGCGATGCCTGGTCTAAATTGTGCAAGAACTTCTCTGATTGTATAGCCGCTATTTTTCAAACCAACAGCACCCCGCGCAAGTCGCAGAGAGCTGTTAGAAGAACATATCAGCAATTCTAACAGATACGCCTACCAGATAGGAAAAGACTTATTGAGAGAAAAATAAGGCACAAAATACTATGAAAATGAAAGTATCCAAACGTGTGTGTAATAATAAAAAGAAAATAAAAAGGTTCCAATAGCAATAAAAATAAGATAATATCTGTTGACTACAATGAGGGAGAAAGAGAATGAAGATTTTAGCATAGTCTGCTTTACGTCACTGTTTAAAGCAAAATTAGGTGTACCTGTGGTGCTTCTGCAGTCGAACTACGAGGGGTTATTAACCACCTATTATCAAACATAGCTAAATCTTTAGATACTTTGAAAATATCTTTAACTCAAAATTGGTACCTTCCGCAAACTGACCAAATCGTATAATTTCTATGGACCAAGATATAGAGTTAGCACTTTTCGAAATAAACGCTTAGATCTTTAATCTTTTTAACAAAATGCAAACTTCTACACATCTTGTACATACGAAGAGATAATATGATCATTGTAATTAGGTACGTAGTTACGTACACCCATAGATGAAATCTATATATTTGAAGAAAGCTCTTACCTTATTTCGTATTAATGTTCCGAGGTAGCACGGTGTCCATAGTTGCACACAAATCACCGCATACATTAAGCTGAAGGTAAAGTGAAATTTGCCCTCGTCCAGAGACTAATAAGATAGAAAAATACAAGTAATTTTAGTAATGCTATGGAACGTCATCCTATCTTGCCTCGTATTAGTAAAAATAATAGTAATGACCTTAGAAAGACAATTAATTTATTATCTCAGAGGATTCTTAGTGATTTTTTGCAATGACTTACAGTCAATCATATTATGTACATATTGAAAACCTCGAAGAGGTTATGCTCTTTTGAACGAAGGCTTAAACTTCTGATAACGATATTTCTCATATTGTTATATTTATCTATTATTAAATATCTTGGTAATGTGTTATTTTATTTTTGTGCATTTATGTACCGGTGTGTAATCATGGGCGTTTATAGGGGCTTAAAGGATACGGACTGCCCTTAGCATATGCGAAAGAAGAATCTTAAAATTTAAAAACAAGAAGACTCTTTAATTTTAAGACAAGCCGAACTTTTGAGTGTAATTTTCTTGTACCTATTAAATTCTTTGCACGCTGCAACTACGAGAAAAAAGGCGGCAGTTGCGACGCCGTCAGGTTTTATGCCCATTAATTTAACACACAGTGAGTAAAAATGGCGGAATAACTACATCTAAACATACTGAGGCAACACTCACGGCAGCAATCTGATACGCTATCAAACAAATGGCGACTAAACTGAAAATGACTTGGTAAACTAGAGGGGGCCTGTAGATGGACGATACTGCATCCACTGACCTAAAAAAGAAATTAACATTCACTGATCTAAAAACAAATACACAGTTCCTTTGCATGGATCGTTAAGAAAAAACAGAAATTGTCTGTAAAATGTATCGGTTAAAAAAGGAGAGATTTTAAGAAACTCCCCATGGTGAAGACGGATAGGTTAGATTAGTATTTGTCATAAATAGTTTAGAGTTACGACGGAAACAATTAATATACTTACATGGTAGATATAAGTCAAAATCATAACCCTCACCTTGCATCGCCTTAGTCGTGTAACTAAGAGTTGTAACATGTAGTTCCATTGAGAAAAGCAAATTTTATATAACACGAATTATATCACTTTTCACGGGAAGCATAGAATTATGTTAACGTGATTAATTATTGTAACAATATATTTTTTATTCGTAATTTTATCAATATTTGTGCATCTTTTTTTTTACAATATGGAAGTAGCAAACGAGCATGCATCTGATGGTAAGTGGCCACTGCCGCTAGATAGGATTTGAGTCTTACTGAGGTAAGGCAGCGATAAAAAATTAAGACGAACCTAAATGTTAATTTACTATGTACATTCTCATGTAAGTGACTTATATGTCTTTTTTGAGGATTAAAATGTCTATAAACCTAAAAATAAAAACATTTTTAAGCAGACGGGTTATGTTGCTTTGATAATAATTTGTTTTGTTAAATACAAACAAAAATCCCATATCACACTACCCTGTATAAAAGTACCTTTTCATAATCGGAGAAAATGAATGAATTCATCAGGCAGGATACCTGAAAAATATACTTGAATATACGTACTTAAACACGGAGATGTACCATTTTACAATTTGCCGCATCCTGCTGTTCAGCGTCGTTTGAACCTCAACGCGTCGAGGATCATACCGGCTGAGTTGCACCACAGACTCGTCGAGACCGTCGAATAATACTTCGAAATCGAATATGTTCATGTCCATTACATAAAAGTAGTGCAGTAGTATTTGAAATAATACGTACACCTACACTGAAATATATATCTTAGTGTTATGTTTTATTTTTGAGTTTTTAAGTTTTTGATAGACATAAACAAACGATTGATAACTAATTTAAAAGTTGCGTACTACCAAATGTTTTAGGGATAAGCAAACAAAGTACTGTTTCCCAAAAGATAAAAGTTTCGTAATTTGGCGTTCTGTAAGGATCGTCTTTGGGTAGCCACATCGGAAACGCCAGAGGTCTTTTCATATATTCAGTCTGTGTCTCGAATCTGTGTGTGTTGTCTGTGTCGTGATTGATGCAAAAGAGCACATAAATTTGTCATAATAAACATAATGGCTACCATCGTAATAAAACCACGCCATACGACGCACAATTGCCATATTAGTAATTGACCCTGCAAAAATGTATTCCTGTAAAAAAATAAATATCTGCTATAAATATGTACACAAATAGTTAAATTGAATTTCATATCATGTACCTTTAATAATTTCTAACAAGAATATGTTCAGTTTTTTTGTACGGATTATTGTGAAACATACTTTTCTGTTTCCGTTTGTTAGCCGTTTTACTAATAACGTTTAGTCTAGTACGCATTGACTGCAAAACGGTATTCAGACAACAACAAGACAAACGGTAGTCAGTTGGTTTGAGGAAATGTCTAAAACTTACTTGTACTTGGGCCTCAAATTACATACGTACTTAAAATCAGAGTCCATCTCCTCTAACAAATTCATTATCTTTGCCCTGTTTAACAACAAACTGGTGTCGACAATAGGGACTGAGCTGAGTATGACGAAGTAGCAGAAGCTTTCAGTAGCGAACATGTAATCATTATTTTCATAACCGTGGTACATGAAAATCATTTCAAAAGCAGATGCTATCAGGGCAAACGTAACACTCAAAATGGGCCACAAAAATCTGTAAAAATACGCAAATCACATACCAAATAGTGACATCATTTTACTGTATTAATAGGTTTGAGTTGTTCTTTTTTAATAAATAGGTTCATAAGTATTTACTTATACGACACAAATACAAAACTGGTTTCTACTTTTTGCCTGTTTGTCTGCACAATGTTTATTCAGACATAATATTTGAGAACGCTGATCAGAAATTAAAGTAGCTTGCATTGGATGAGCGTTAAGGATTTATATAATTTATCAATTACTATATCGTAAATATTATTCCTTTCTGTTTTAATTGTTTATCGCAAAGAAGTTAAATAAGACATTTAAATGTAGGGATATGAGAAATACATTGTTAACTAACCAGTGGCGAATTTACACATTTGCCGCCAGTAGGGGCAGTAGGCTAGCCAATTTAGTGGTGTGGTGGTTGAATTCGTCGCCACTCATTTGGGAATTCAAGTCAGCGAAAAAAAAATGGTCGCCAACGCAACATTTTAATAATCTTAGAAATTGGTGGACTAAGAATCGACACGATATCATTATTTTGCCGCCGCCAAAACTGCCGACCTAGGCTAGGCCTACTCACATGGCTGTTTCGGTCAATATCTGAATAGGGTAGGAAGAAAGTTGACAACCTTAAGTCGCCATTGCGGGCACGACGAGGTTTCCGTACAGTACACGTTCCAATACTGTCCAGCATGGGAGTCCGAACGGCGGATCCTCGTCCAAAAAGTTGGAGCGGACCTTACTGCGGCGGCCATCGTTTTGAAGACGGTTCATTGCAGAGAGGCCTGGGATGGCATGATCACCTTCTGCATCTACGAAATGTTTGTGAAGAAAGACCCCGTACGTGTCAGAGACCGCTGAACTCGCTCGGAGAAGGAGTCGCTGCGGGCGTTAGTAACGCCCTACGGCGCCGCGTTCGTGCTACAGCTACGGCATCCCCGGTCTGTTGTAAAGCGACTAAAAGAGGCTTCCAGGTGGCGGTATGTGGTCGCATGTCATCGTATACACCAGAAGATACGATGAATGCTCACCGGGAAGAGCCCGAAAGGGGCATCCGACTGAGATCCTGCAGTCCTCCACGCAGCGCTGAGGATGTAAATGTAAAAGTAGGTATATATATAAGGATGGAATTTGTACAGATCGATGTTTGGGTCCTCAAAATTGAAACTCGATTTCCTAAAAATGTCTTGAAAGATTGAAACAACATCTTATTGTTATAAAATGTGGGCAAAGACCGATATTATTTAATAAACTGTTATTTTAGTGATTACGTTATTAAGTGATAAATGCCTAATTGGTTCAATAACTAGATTACTTAATGGATGTTGGAATAATCTCTATTCCTTAGTATGTTAATTACATATCGTCATTTAGGCATAGATTCCAGTTATTACAGCTGCAATTTTAAAATGTTATTTAATTATTTAGAATCATTATATTATGCAAACCATAAGTTTTTGTCATCGGTATACATATTCCTGATTTTTATTTGTAACATTTTTGTAGTTGTAATAATGCACCGTATGGTGCCGATTTTGAATAAATTCGGTTTCTGTATTTACGTGGATGTCGCAGGAGGCGACTGAGGGCAAAATCCAGGAGATAGGCAGCAGCGTCTTCTTCTGTGAGGGAAGGGAACCGAAAGCATGTGACCATTTCAGGGGCTGAGGTTGTTCTTCAAAATACCAAGCTTGGTCACAGGGAGGAGGGGGGCTTAGGGTCTCGTCACGTAGTCAATATAGTATTTATCTTAGGCCTAGAACGCATTAGCGGCTGGACGTGATGCGGCGTGCCGTTGCGGCAGGCCGCACATCAATTTTTACATGAAACTGCATGATATAAGCGCACTGATTTGCCAGCCGTCAACCGCTCCGGTTGGCCTAGGGCTGCGGCCAGCCGCACCTTCCTAATAGATACAAAATTGGTGCAGTATAAATAAAATGTATTTGAATGCCACGAAATGTTACCATGTCAAATTTACCAGAAAACGTTGTAAACTGCAATTAGATTTTTGTATTGAAGATAAAAAAAAAACTTCAAGAACTGATTTGTATTCGAGATCTCGGTGTTTTCATGGATAGCAAATTACGCTTTGCAGACGAAATTGAATTAAGTCACTGGGATTCATCTTGAGATCTTTAAGAGGGTTTAAAAAACCCGCTACAGTTATTCAATTGTACAACACTTATGTCAGAAGTAAGCTTGAGTACTGTAGCACAGTATGGTGTTCGTCATATAAGATCTACATTGATAGAATCGAAAAAGTACAAAGGAGATTTATTCACAGCCTATCGCGACGCTTCAAATTTCCACTTCTAGACTTCTAAGATAGATTCGATATATCGCCGTGTTCTGCAATGCCGATAATCATATATTCTCTTTAGAGTGTTGGTAAACTGCTCAGTCTCGTATTGTTATGTATTTGTAATTACTGTGACCATACTGCCGAACACACTTCACGAACGAATTCAGCTATTGTACTCGCACCAATTCGAAATGTGTAATGTAGTTTAGTGAATGTTCACCCGGTCGCCAAATATCTGAATTGAACATACTGTTAATTTAATGGTTATTGTTACAGGTACTTATGAAATACCGACGAAATATCAAAGATAATTTTGTGAAAGCTTTAAAAAATATGAAAACCATGAAGCGGTTCAGATGCTAGATATACCCTATATACGTATTATAATATTTTATTATTCTTAAAATACTACTATGATAAATGAGACTGAGTCAGACATTGCCAACGATGGTTCCCAAAATCTTGATGACCCATATGAAACATCACAGAATGTACCTAATCAGAAAAGAAAGAAGAAGTGTAATAATGAAGACATTATTGGACAATTGGTATCAGTATTGAATAAAAACTTAGAGTATAAAATAGATATGGATTATGTTATTTCTTTTAAGTGAGTTCAAAAAAAATCCAGAACCCATTAAATTGGAAGCGAGCTATTAGAAATGCTCCACAACCATCATTTCATTATAGTTATCCTAATACGCAATTTGATCGAGGACATCAAAACCATACGTATGAAAGTGAATATGCTGGTAGGGGATATCAAACACTTGATACTGACTACACTAGCCGAGGGTATGATAGTAGAGGCAATAATAGAGAAGCCACAAATACAGGTTCAAATCATCTACACCGTCTACTACCAGGTACATCCACGTACACAATGGATACAACTGAAGAGTCAACTCAGGAATCTGCTAGTTAAGACGACTCTTCGTTAATGTCTGAATTGTTTGATTCACCATAGTCTTTTTAGTGAAGGTAATTTACTTCCACATGCCTTAAATAAATGTGATTCAATTTAATAAATGGTTTTCTCACTTAATCTTAAAATTTCTTTAGGTTTGAAATTAAAATATTGAACTCTTTGCCGTCATGTCGTGTCTCTAATAAAGGGTGTATCCCAAATCTGTGTTTATTTGACGATTTTTTCTGTGATAATGTAAATAAATAACTGCCGCAACTTCTTCGACGTCCATTATGTACAATATTTCTAGAAGCACTGACGCGTGCTGTAGAACGCAATATAACCAAGACGATACGGTTACCCGGAATACGGCGTGCCATTACGGCAGACCACTGAGGTACATACTACAGTCTGTCGCAACGGCACGCTGCATCGCGGCCAGCCGCTAGTGCATTCTAGGCCTTAGCAAAATGGGGGGGGGGGGAAGGGGTTATATAAATTTATCAAAAATAGGTCACGTGGTTTGGGTACGTTCCCTAACATCAATACCCACTGCGGTCACCAACACGTATGCCAAGCGCTCTGACTATTGGCAAATAACCCCCACTAAAGCAGTTTTATGTGGACCAGAGGCCAGCAGTGGACTGCAAGGACTAATGTAATATTTTAAGTGATAGGTGAATGGGTGAATATCTATAACATTAACACATTCAATGTCACTATGACTGTCACGAATGCTTCTCCGCTGCCGACGTATTTTTTTACAAAGTATGCACTAAGTTTGTACGTTGAGCGCGCCTGGCGTGTCGCTGACACCGCGGTAAAATATACAAGAACACGCGGGACGTGTAGGTAGCACTAAACGTGTTAAAATTGTTAAAGTGTATTTATTGAACTAAACAAAATGGAACAAACGTTTAAGTGGGTTAACTCCGGAGTTTAAGTACCACATTACTGATAACAACAAATTATAAATTATCATTTATCTTTGTTAAGTGAGTTATAATAATTAGCAGCTTTAAGGATTGTGTATGAGAACATACATAAGTTTACATCTTTCTACAATATTACGTATCGTAAATAATATTTCAAGTCCATTTGGTTCCAAGTACTTCTTATTTACATGTTCATAAATTAAACAGAGAGATTAATATATTTAAATTAAACAAAGAATGTGTTGATATTATTTAAACAGCTATTGCATAGATAGCCATACAATATTTTACCACGTGATAGTGGACACGTGATTATTTATCGCATTTTTAGGTCGATACTAATGTCGTCCAAGCGTGATTATCGCCAGTAAACAGAGTCATACAGAGGTGTCGTCCGAAACACTTCAATTAATATATACACTATTATTAATGCTAATCGATAAATCGTTCATAATATCCTGGACCAGCTCTCCTGACCACTGCTTTGGAAGGTTGGTATTGGCAATAACAATATAACACCTATACGCACGTATTTTACTATCTAAGGTGGTTTATATAGAAAAAAAATGTGTCACGGGACGCCTGGTAGATGTGAAACATCGTGTTCATACAAGTAATATGCATAAAAGACAAGATTACCTACGGCAGGAACTAAAAATATAGCATAATGAAAACAACGCCATCTACGAACAGTACCCCTCACTACGTCGAACTAACACCGCAGCCTGCTTAGTTTAGTTCGATACTTAATAGTTCCGAGAATGTATGGCAGATGGCGCTAAAATAAATACGGTGCGGTAATCGCCACGCGAACTCAGATTTACGTGCGCCTATAGATGTTTCACATCAAAAAAATAGTTAACTGTATTTATCAAAGTTGTTATCATGTTACATAATGTTACATTTTTATGTTGAGATGACAACCACAATACAAAGAAAAAAATAGATAAAAAAAATCTTGCGTCTTCTTCACTAAATAAAATGTAACATTTAGTTAATAAAACAATATTTAGTAACTAAGCTACACCTAATTATTTTTATATTCATGGTATTGATAAAGGTTGTTAAAACCCTTATTGATTTGTGGCAACTGGTACCACCGCCACCTGCAAATCGATTAACACCACTCAATCATTGCTGTCCTCTGGTTTGAAGTGCGTGGTAACGGAGATACGTGGCGTTTCAGCTTAGTATTCGGTCCTCTGGGATGGAATTATATCTGTGGCATTTTTATGTGCACTTGAGGTCCATGTAAGTAGGTTTTATTGCTGATCACAGAGGTCAAGGACAGTAGTGACTGCTTATTATCAGGTTGTTCATGCTTGTTTGCTTCCTCTATAATATAGTCTAAATCAAAATAAAAATATCAATTTCCAATTTCTGTATCTAGAAAATTATAAAGAAATAAGGCGATTGAAAAAATTAATAACACTTTTGAATAAAGTATTTTCCGTTGTAGGCGTAGTGGTTAGTACGAGTATCTGTAAGGCGTACAGCGATTAATTATGTCTGTATGTCTGTTATCTTATGCAAGGGTCACTGAAAATGATCTTATCTTATATATAAAAAAGTGAAATGAGAGCTAATCTTATTCTGATCAAATTACTTGTAAAGGTCTTTACGTGTGTACTCTTAAATAATACTCTCATACGTTTTTCTGACCAGACCACCTTCACGTCAATTCAAGACCGGTGTACATATACATGCGATGATACGTCATTTGGCGACTTACTAAGTTACGTACGTACCTACTCGTAAGTTACCGAGTGTCCATGTATACGAAATTTTAAGGATTCATACAAGTATTGGCTGCCATATGATATAATCATATGGCAGCCAATACTTGTATAGCCGTGAATCAATTTTTTGGGATTGTCTAAATCATGCAATACATTTTTAACTACTAATGTACATAAATTTACTCGAGTTAAAATTATTTTTACTGTATTTACTTTTATTATTATGTTATTATATTTAAAATTGAATTGAATTTAAAATGAAACTCACATTATCTGCGATAAAGTAAGTAATCAAACAAGATTATATCACAGATTGTATGCATATGCATTTATCACGTAATTACAAAATGTTATAATCTGCAAAGTGCATATAAATCGTAACCTATGAGTATTTTGATTAAATTAATACTGATTATTCTCATAACCTATTCTGGGACTGGACATATTTAATTGAATGTTACTTATTTAAGCTTTTTCTTCTTTTCGTTTTACTCCGCAGGTTGATGTGAATAACCTACATACAATCTTATCTATATAGTAAGTCCTAAGTGATAAAAGTTCGCTGGTAGTGGGTTGCAAGCTATTCACAGAGCTACACAGGGTCCGTCATGATCGGGGGAGTAATAACAGTTGCGTTATTAATTATAATTTTAGTGCGCTTTTACAAAGATGCATACAGGAAACCAGTGGATAATTTCCCTCCAGGTAAAGATGCAAAAAATATTTATTGTCACTTACTTAATACGTAACGTATTGATTTATGTAGATTATTTTATATTTCTTATTTAATGTCATATTCTAATGTTACTTAGTAGAAATAAAGTGCGTTTTCAATAAAAATACATTGCTTAATATTTAGGTAATTACAAAACAGTTTTGCAGATAATTTAATAAAACTAATTATTTCGTATTTTTCTAAATTCCCTGGGCTTTGTGTTTGTGTATGTATGTGGCGGGGGTGTTTTGTTGGGGTGTAGGGAATATTATAATCAAAAATTATTCTTTCCTTCATCAATTTGAGCTGCGTTCTGGAATATATTCCACCTTTGCTCAATTGTGGACTTTTGAGGATTTTGTGCCCACAGTGGAACCTAAAACTATTGGAAATTTTAATATTTTAACTGCTGATAAAATATTGTTACCTACTCATCAGGACGATAGCACTCTTTTTTTCTTTATTTAGATTCTTAATGCGAATACCATGTTGTTGACTAAAAATTTTGGAAGCATAAATAAGTAGGTACTATATATTATCCCGTTTATAGGTCCGCCAAGCTTACCGATATGGGGAGCATATTTTCTTATTATGGCAAAAGAACTGAATAATCTCGGGGGTGCCATGAGAAAATTCGCCCAAGAGTACAAGACGAAAGTAGTGGGAATGTATCTTGGTGCTTTTCCATCAGTCGTAGTTGATGACCCGGCTTTGATTAAAGAAGTACTCAATCGAGAAGAATTTGATGGTCGTATGGACATTATAGTTGGCAGGCTGAGATCATTTTGGAAGAGACTAGGTAAGAAAAATATCAGATTTGTTTGTTTGCGACTGATCAAATTGTATATTTGTTTGTTTATTTTTTGTTGTTTGGCATATTAGTTATAAATAATAACTTTGCACAATAGAGTTTCAATGTAACTAACACTTATTGTTGATTAGTGGTGACCCGGGCCAGGGGCCAGAATTATGACGCTACTCATTCAATCAGTGAGGTAATTCGGGTTATACATTTTAGAAAAGCACCTAATTATGCTTTGCTGTTATTGTGAAGGAACATATGACTAGAGAGCCTGTATGCCTTTGAATATATTTAAAAATTTTCTCAGTGTGATAAGAAAATAAGTCAAAGTAAATTATGTTTGCGTTCGTTTACAAAAGATTAGCTTTTTTAATATTCATATTTTTTCGGTAGGTATATTCTTCACGGACGGCTACTTTTGGCACGTACAAAGGAGATTTTCATTACGGTATATGAGAGACTATGGATTTGGTCGACGTGACGCAACCTTAGAAGCCGTTGTCGATCAAGAAATTAAAGAGATGATCGACATGGTAGTCTCTGGACCAAAATACCCTATTGAAAAGGTATTTCTTATGTACTTAATATATTATATTATAATTTGTACTACTTTTCAAAATAATTTCTGCTTTAATAAATATAAGAAATAATGAAAACTATTAAAGACAGCTTCCCTTGCGTATAAACCAACGTAGACGAGTTTTTTTTACGAAATATATTCAAGATTGGTTCGTGTAAATAGACGGATTGTGTGTGATTCGATCTGTTTAAACCAGTGGTTCTTGAGCTTTTAATGACGAGGGGCCATTTGACAAAATTTCTGTCCACCCATGGACCACTAATATTTTGTAAAGTAAAGTTTTTGTAGAGTAAAAATTAAATTGAAAATGAATAAGAGTTAATTTATCGTTTTAAAATTAAACACTTGAATTCTTGGTTCAGTCCGTGGTTCAGTGTAAAATTTTGTTCAGTGTTTAATTATTAAATGCGCCGAAAATCCCTGTTCTCATAGATATCTCGATGAAAACAAAGACAGGTGACAGTGATAGGCAATATCTCGAATCGGAAATAGAAATTGCTTTTTGGTTCCATCAATCTCCGGATGACATTATGGACCACTTCGGGGGCTCCCCGGGACCACCAGTGGGCCGCGGACCACCGGTTAGGAGCCACTGGCTTAAAACGATTTAATGTTCATAATGATATATTTTATTTAAAGCTTTGTATGAGTTTTTGTCAAAATAGTCAATTAAAAGTGTTATAATACTCATATTTTTAGTACGGTCTATTTACTAGCTTTCATTTGATACCCATATTGTTGTGATAGTAAAAAAGTTATCCCTCCCCCTTTTTTCTCGTATTTGTGTCATTTTTCAAAATAATATAGTCTATGTCACTTCCCAAATTGAGACGATTCGAATGATATGTCATACGTCACAATCCGTCAAGCCGTTCGGGCTGTAGCGCGTGCCAAAGAATTTGACATACATACAGACATACATACATAAATACACTCGAAAAACATTACCCTCCTTTTGACGCAGTTAAAAATTCTTTTAACTCCGCTAATTAAAACTTCTCGTAACTTTCCCTTTAAAGGTGATTTACGTAGAATGCGACTAAAGCTTAGTACAACTGTTCTCATAAACGTGGCGTTCTAATTTAGTCTAGGAGTATTCTGCTTTTAATATCAGATTCAAGTAGCAAACGAGCATGCAGTCCACTGATAAGTGATTACTGCCGCCCATGGATATTTGTAAGCAACTTCGTATAGAACAGGGGTTCTATCTGAAGTCGAACACAGATGCGTTGCTACTCCCGAGGACTAATATGATCGCATCATATCAGTGAGCGGGAAGTCGCACTATTCCACCTTACACAAGAACTGCTTCACGCTAGAAATAGGTGTGGCGGTGGGG
>DWTU01000526.1:0-16776 GCA_018251515.1 Cecropterus confusis
GTGTGGTGTGAGACCCGAGTTCTGAAACCGACAGCTACGCTGAATTAAAACGATGTATTACTTCAGCGTGTATTAAAACTGTAATAAATATAAAGCTAAATAAACAGAATATTTAAACTTCTTGACTAAGAGTAGACAGGGTGTTTGTTACAGACGCAACTGTTTATATAAAGTGCCAACAAATTAAGAAACTGACTCAATTTAGAAACAACCCTACAATTAATTAATTACGACATAAGTGAGGGTCAATATGACCAAATATATTTATATATTTTTCGAACTTCCGTTCTAAACTTAGTTTCTTTTACGTAATCGGAGTAGAAATATACTTTGTTGTAATATACAATGCATAAAAAACTTACATAATGCTAGTTTGATGATCCCGTCTTCTAATAAGTACAGCGCTGTCAATATTATTCACCAAAAAACGGAGTATAATACTTACTTCTAAAATCATATCGTTGGAAATATTATTGTATAGATAATACAAATTAATTTAAACTCTCGAAGTATCTGTCAGAGTACTGTCATCTCAACGTATTGGCTTACTTATTTAATATATGAGAGGACCATCTTAGTCCTCGGGAGTAGCAACACATCTGTCATAGACTTCATATAGAACTCCTTTTCTGTTTGAAGTTGCTTACAGATATCTATGGACGCCAGTAACCATTTACCATCAAAAGGACTGCATAAAAAAATAATACTTTTTTTAACTTCCCTTGTTAGTTCACGTGTATTTGCGGTCAAGTTTTGCAACTGAATTTTAACCTCAACAGATTGAGCTAAAATGCACGAATAACTTAGTGACCACGTTTTAAATCCAATATTATGGACACATCAAGATGGCGAACCCATTATTTTTAAGTACGCCAATAATGTGGGCAATAAAATGTTCTAGTTAATTAGAGGAATACAATAAATGCTCTTATTCAAAAACTTGTATTAAAATTCATTTTTTTAAATATGAAATCCTTTTGGCGAGAGTACACTATCTTTTACTCCCGTCTAAAGGACGAAGCAATTATAGCCGAATGGTTGAAACTCGGCCTCTCAATCGAGGATCTGAGGTTTGAACCACAGGCACACACCACCGATTTTTTCTAAAATTATGTGCTGATTAGAAGTTAATTATCACTGCTTTACTGTGAAGGAGAACTTTGTGAGGAATCCTACACACCTAAAAGTTTTAAAGTCTTTAGAGAGAGTCTCTAAAAAGTCTTTAAAAAGTTCTTAAAGAGGTGTGAAGTCTACCAATTTACACTTGGCCAGCGCGCTGGACCATGGCCTGAAACTCTCTCAATCTAAGAGAAGACCCGAGCCCAGCAGTGGGACAATAATGGGTTGACGATACACTATTGTTATATTGCGGTTCTAAGCAAAGGTAGGTATGAAGGTACTATCGCACCGATCGAGCCTTGATATTGTTGGCATGTAATTGGAGCAGGAATTCAATTTTTATGCAGAAAGCTAACATTTTTCAATTTTAGCTTCACTAGCTAGTTTAAGGTCTAGGTGAGTGAAAATATGGACAAAAAAAAAATGGTCTACTATATAAATGGTACTGGATATTGTTGTTAGATTTCAATGCAAGTCTATTTTTAAAATTAAACGAATTATGACATTCGTATTTATTACTATTTGTACTAGTTTATTTCATTAATGCGAACAGGCTGAAAAGAAGTACCTCGTTCCATTGCATTGACATATACGCATATGGGTCTTTTGAAAATTCTCCAGGTGAAACATGGCGTAAGAATACACAGGATGCCATTCGAATTACTTGTTAAATATGTTATCGATTAATCAATGGGCTTGACAACGAGAACGTTTCAGTTTATATTAATACCTACACTAAATACCCGAACTTAAATATTTCATTCTAATAATGGCCGGAAATCAAAGCCACTATTCTGTTTGTACTATGTACAAACTATAAGGCTCAGTACATGCATAAGTAAATCTTTGTTAAATATTACAAATAATAATAATGACTCGTTCTATGTATATACCTTTACGCTAAGAATTTTTCCGTGTCGTGGTTGCATACACTTACGAGACTTTATACTTTGACGAAAATAACCAGATCCATAAGAGATATCTAAATTCATCCTTCAAATATTTGGTCTCGCCCGGGACCGAATCCGGAGCTCACGCGTGTCAGACGAGTACATAAACATTATTTATATCTGTTTCCTGACGGCAAATATTACAAACTCGTAGGTATCAAATATGTAAATTGTGGTTAGAAGGTCAATCGCCGAGCCTCCTATCCCTGACGGCCTTGAGGGTTCGATAACTCAGTCCCTTTGAATCCCTCGCATTTGCATATTCAGCTTCCATCAGCTTTTTTCTATTAGACGCGATAAACGTTGACAAAACAACCCATAGATTCGCGTCTTCGACTTTTAGATAAGCGACCCTTTCTTCAGCACTCCTTAAGTATTACATGGAAGAAAAACGTGACGATTTATAAGTTATTAAGTCCAAGCCAAAGTTGTGCTCAAGTCAATCAAAACTTACAATTGAGATTGAAGTAGCAAACGAGCATGCACTCCACTTGATGGTAAGTGGTTACAGCCACCTATGGACATCTATAAGAAACTGAATAATAATAAACATAAAATATTTCTAGTAATAAAATATGTCTAAGCAGTGATAGCCTAATGGTTGAAACTCGGCCTCTCAATCGAGGGTCCGAGGTTCGAAACCCAGGCGACACTGATTTTCTAAAATTATATGCGTATTAGAAATGAATTATCACTGCTTTACTGTGAGAGGAGAAAATCGTGAGGAAACCTACACACTTTCATTTTTTCTCAAAATAATCATAACTTCATGAACCGTTATGAAAAAAAAAATACTTTCATACGCTAAATTTTTCAATTTATTTATTTTCAATAGACAAGTCGTGACATCTGATGCACAGTTAAAGAATACAGACTAAGCCACAACGCCATCTAGCATTATGACCTAAAACTACTACAATTAGATTGTGTTAAACCTAACAGCAAATTTTATAAACATCATTTAATACCACCGTGGCGTAAAGATACACTTACGGACTTAACTTACCTATCATTCGTCGGCTCGGGATATCGAACCGCAGCCGAATTACAAAAATAAATACTTAAGCTTTTGTGCCGTTTTTATCAAGATAAATAGGCCACGTTATGGAGAAATGTGACGCGTAACAGAAAATGTGACGGTAAATTTCTCTCATACGTCGATAAAGAAGTTTCAATTCAATAAGATACTAAATATCTTGTTAAACCATAGTTTGGTTTAACTGTAACGGTTTAAGCTGAGTACTACCTGCATTGTTCGTAAACCAACAACCAATAACTTATAAAACTCTTGAGTTGTTTAAACAGTAAACACTGATTGTTTATGCCTTTATGGGAACCAATAACTGAAGGTTGATTGCACTCTATGCATCATTTTATAGGATAGTGGGTTTGCTTCCTATAGCAAAAACAACCAATGCCAACATGTCAGTGATACTAATGCAATTATCATTTCTTTAGAGACACTCTTGGTATGATGGTACAAATGTGAACTTTTGTACCTACAGCGAAAAAAAGATAGAAATTTATGTACCTTTATCGTGTGAAGTTATGGATCTTGTAAGCGTTATTTGTTTAGTATGCCAAAATTGATTGATAATAATAATTATTATTATTTCGGAAAACACGTCCCATATACAATGCAATACACAATCCAGAATTTATGTCTCCAAAAAAATTAAACAAAAATTATATTACATACAATTACGTTAAAAAATTAATTAATTAAAAAATACATTACAATTGAAATTCAAATAACATTAAATAATAAATCCAAAACTAAAATTAATTTAAAAACATATAAAGTTAAAATCTATATAATCAAATCAGAAATTGAAATTGAAATCAGAAATTGAAATTAAAAGAAGTCAAACCATCCTACTTAATATTAAATATGCATGTTCTAGAATTCGTATGTACATTATTCCAGTGTCTTAATACTGCCCCGGTTAGTAAAAAGACGCGTAACATTTTTTTAAGAATGAAAGTTATTACTGGCGGATTCAAGAAAAAGGCGCACCTGCCAATTCCCTCTATCTCGCCGCGATGCAATTCGTTTTAATAGTTAATTCTACCTTCTCAATTGAGGTAGCATTACTTATTCTTTCTTTCACTTTTTTAATTAAATAATTACAAAACTTCTGTTTCTGAGAAAATCTACTTACATAATCATAAAAAACGTTTAAAACTCTCCATACATTCGTATATTCTTTTAAGCCTTATTTGTGAAAGGAAAAAAACAGAACACAATAAAACAGTCAACGGGCCTTACCTCGCGTCCCTTTGTAGGTTGTCATCCGATCCGGAAACTTTTTGCTACATTCATATCAATATGTACCAAGTAATTTGTAGACGTAGAAATTGAAAGAAAATGCATCTTTTTATGAATCTGAAGTAGCTAACAAGCTTACCCATCTGATGGTAAGTTGTCACTACCACCCATGGACATCTGTTAACAAGTTTATACGGAAATGGGGTTCTATCTGAAGTCAATCATAGGATTGCCTTCAGATAGAACCCAGTAATTGAATCTAATACATACATCTATATGTATTCCTACTCCCGAAGACTCTGATGGTTGCTACATATGAAAGTAAGACGACAATCATACTCTTCCAAGAAACACTAAAACTGCTTCACGTTACATATGGGTATGGCGGCGATATCTCCTCAGTTAAACCATACTAGATCTACCACCCTGGAACAGCGTTTTGTTACAGATACCATGGGACTTGTCCTAGTAGTAATAGTATTAATTCCTAAATTCAAACCTATCGCAAAGTGAGAAAGGAAGAGACCGAACTCAAAATTCAATACGTCAAAATAGTAATGTAGTAAATTAAAAAGTAAATGTTTTCTGCAAAAAAACAGACATAAATATTACTGTTCACAATTAAATAACTTAGGGAAACTCACCAAAAACAAAACATAATTTTGTTGCTTCCTATAGATACAAATTATCCCAAAGATATACATTTTGAGGACCCATTTATTCTTTCCTTGCGATGTGTGTAGCTTAGTATTTAAATAACCCTTTATCAAGCTTTAGTCCAGCCTCGTTTTAACAATGAGCGTGGAGTTTTCAAACAATATTTGAGTAGCTAAAGTGGGCTGTTGGCACCCGTTTGAAACGACCCTAATGAATTGCAGAGAACGCTAGCAATTTAAAGTGGCGCTTAAAATGTAAATGCATAATATTTTTTCAGTATTTACACGCGTGTTACATACGTAGTATGTATAATTCGGAATATTTTTATGTACATGGATTCGGTTGCATAAATTCATTTTTTGTAATAGCTATATTTTTAATTCAAGTAAAATACTATTCCTGGCATTAAAATAAACTGTGGCTTTAATAAGAATAAGGTGACTTTTTTATGAAATAAATATAATATTACTGATCTACCACCTAGTAAAGTAGTTTATCATACCAATTTCTAACGTGAAGCAGAATTTGCGCCTCGGTGTAAAGATGTGGTTGCTAGCTTACTTATATATGAAGTGATCATCTAAGTGCTTTGAAGTAGCAACACATCTGTAAACGACTTCAGATAGAACCCCTGTTATATATGAAGTTGCTTACTGATATCTATGGGCGGCAGTGACCAAGTACTATCAGATGGACTGCATGCTCGTCAGCTACTTCTGTAAAAAAACTTTCTGTGCGGTGGACTATGTCCTAAAACTCCCTCATTCTGAGAGAACACCCGTGCCCAGCAATGGGTTGACGATGATGAATAAGGACCTTGTCCTCAGTAGTAGCGAATCTGTGGCCAACGTTAAGGTAAAACTCTGATCTTACCTGTTGTTGATCGATGATGCCCATGGACGGTAGTAACCACTTACCATGTGGAATGCATGCTTGTTTGCTAATTCTTTTAAATATATTAGTTTCTAATGAAGTACTAAGTCTTAACTACTAATGGAAAAACTCGTAGAACTCAGAACTAGAATTTAGGAAAATAAAGGGCAATGTACTCGTTGACCCTATTATCTAGGAAATATATTGCATTATTAATAAATCAGGCGGGTCCACTGAATAATAGAATCGTGTTTTGTTGCTCTAGAACTGAATTGTTGTTTTGGGAATAGATCCTGAAGTCCGCTCACGTATTTAAGGTATCTCTAACAATGGGTAGTGTTTAGATCTACCAATTCGTGCATCTGTTTCACCTTTTTACGCTTTATTACGACGGCATAAAGTTATGAGCTTATATATACTAGCTTCTTCCCGCGGCTTCACCCGCTTCGATCATTTATCACGATTAAGAGTATCCCCTGTGTTAATTCAGGTCATTAACTATATATATGCCATTTTTCACCTAAATCGAGTTGCGTAAAAGTGTAACTAATACACGTACATTCTTACAACCTTTCGTCTTCATAATCGACCATAGGCAAGACTAGTCTGATCCGAGGTTGATCATAGGTGTCGATGGATGGCATTGGTCGCAGGTACCTGCATGACTTTTTGCTTCGAACACGTTTAAAAATTAATTTCAAAATATAGTCACGCCGACATACCTATATGACATATTCAAACTTTGCCATTATAACCAGTAATTCACGACAGTAATAATTGACTACAGGCAGATTCCAACCTATTGATAGTCGATTACAGGTGTTCATATATGACTTTTCGATAAATTGTTTTTATAAAAGCAAGAAATAATAGCATAGTCCGAGGCTTATGTACATTGAAAGTAATCTAGAAAGTAAAGAAAAGTTGGAAGAGGAAAGGAAAGGAAAGTTTGACGGGTGAAAGTAAGTGGTTAAATTTTATGTGCGATCCGGTGCTTCGGGAGGGACGCAAAACCTTCTTGATAGATATCATTGAATAGGAGGCGTTTAGCTTCGAAACGGCCTTATGGTTAGTATTTAAGGGTCACTTCTCCATACACCAAAGCCTTATATAGCAACAAGATGGAGGATGAATATATATATTTCGAAAGAAAAAAAATACGACCCTGCGTGGCTTACCAACCCTAGGACCTCTCCGCATCTACGGGGAGCGGTAGCTCACTACGCAAAAGGCGTTTCCCCGCAAATATATACATATATATATATATATATTTGCGGGAAAACGCCTTTATATATATATATATAAAACCACCGTTTACGATTTGGTTTATAAATAAATCGTATCATATGAAATCGTATCGTTTTGATAAAACGTCATAAACTCCTATTTTGAGTACAGGAGTACGTACGTATTTGCTCGTTTTTTGTCAAAAATATGGGACTTCATACATATATAGTCATAGTAACGAAATAAGTCGTGGACTAAACGTAGGTTAAACTAAATTAAAGTCACGTCTGTGCTTCCATTCCAAATATAACGTCATAGTGATTCTCGAACGAAGCATGTATATCAATAAATTATTCAAATGTACAAAAGAAAAATACTCGGCGAACACCTACAAGGTACCGTTCAAATATTTGAGCCAACACCTGACGACAGTTATTTTCTATTTCGTTCCATGTTTAGGGCTGTACATCATTTTTTATTATATGTATATTAAAAATATTAAAAAAATATGTGCGGCACTTGGTGACTGCCGCGGTAAACCTATTACATAGCATTTTTTATGAACTTATGCTAATAAAATTATTTATTTATGTATGCGTTATTTTTTTCTTTGATATTAATTCTGGTTACACTTTTTGAGCGTGGTGACCGAAAAAAAAACATTTTTTTCTTTTATTCAATAAATGAGAAGTTAATATCTTTTAAAATATTTTTATTATCTTACAATACATGTAAGTTATTCAGGATTTATTATAATTGAAACTATAGGTTTATTCTATTTATAGTTCCGTACAGTCGTACCATATACATATACGTTAAGCGAACACTCGGCCGAGCTACATGGTGGGCGGAGTGGGGGTGTTAGATTTTATTTTCGTTACGGAATTTCTTGATTCGGTCGCCGCGCTCAAAGCCTGCGATGAAAGCTATGCAATAACTTAACAATATTTTTATGCGATAAAAATGATAAAGTAGTAACTGAAATCGTAGGTGAACTCGTAACTGATAAAAATGAATAAGTTGTTAGTGACGGAAAGGAGAACTGAAGGGGATTGAGTAAGTTTGTATATATGCCAAGTGGTAGAACAAACATGGTTTAAGAGAGACACCATCATCACGCTGTATGTTTATCGTGCAGCAGTTCTTGCGTTTCGGTGGGTATGTTTTCTGGCTATCTTTCATACGAGGCGATCTTAATCATCGTGAGAGCAACGCATATGTTACTGGCTTCTTGAGCAGCAAAGATAATACTATCAGATGGACTGATTTTATAAAAACACATGTCTTGCTGCCTTTGTTAGCGGACCCTATGCCATTTTTAGACCTACTAGGTTAGCTTGATATAAATCATTAGAATCATTTAAATATAATTAATCAAAAATGTAACAGAATATAATAAATGAATGAAAACATATTCATTCACTCAACAACTAATAATATTTCAAATAAAATTCATAAGCTAAATGAAAGTTTATACTCATATCTATTATACATATCTCTACTTCACCAAATTATTCTACTTACAGATAGAACTCAGGTTCTTAAACATTTAAAAGTCAACCCAAAGAGGAAGTCTCATTTATATCACAAAGTGTTCATTCGACATCCCTACAATTTGAAGCGGGGTAAAAATAATATTTGATGTTCCCTGATATTGCGCGGCTGTAGACAGCGATCGCGCTCGAGGATAATCCCAATCTTACTAAGTAAAGGTAGAACCATTTGTGATGAGTTCAAATCACTTGATATAAAGGTATAACCGGTCTACAGTGAAGAGAGTTTCTGGTTCTATTCCCAGCTAAGACGTAGCTTAAGATATTTTAATTTTTTTGTCGCGAATTGGTCATCAAAAATTAGTTTGAATTGGTTTGAAGGTGGTAGAATTTTTGTGGTTAGACTCCGAAAGCACTACTGCCAAAACTATTTCTGCCTAATAATAGTAGTGTCATGCTCGGTTGTGTTCTGGTCTGAAGGGTGTGGTAAGGGAGACATACTTTTCCGAGGCATTCGATCTTAGTCTTTAGGGATAGCAACGCATCTGTGGCTAACCTTAGGTGAGACTTTGATCTTACCTAGGGTTGATTACAGATGTCCATGGACGGCAGTGGCCACTTACCATCAGGTGGGCTGCATGCTGGTTTGCTACTTACATACTAGAAAAAAGCAAATAGAAGTGAGTGTGAGAGAGTAACAAAGAGTGTTACCCTCTCATACAAAAACGATTGGTCGGATTTTTCTGAAATTTTAGCACACAGATAATTTATGACCTGAATTAACGCATAGGACTCCGTACCGTGGTAAACATTACCGAAGCGGTAAGAGCAACAGGGCTAAACCAGTTATAAAAAATACTATATATCGAAGCCTTAGTAGCAAACATCTAGATGAATTTATAGCTATAATTACAGCCGTCACATCACTTGTTATGCCCAGGATGAGTGCGTCATTACAGAGTCGTTACATGTTTTAGTATGGGATTAATTGCTCGTATCCAGAAGATTTATTATCCTCTTTTATATGATGCATACTTATATATTATGTTTAATATTGACAACGTTATTAGGCGACTGTATTTCTCGCTTCGGCTTATGTAAGTCGTTATGTAGTTTTATGGATTCTCATGAGAAGACGCGAGATAAAATTGAAATGACTGTTACGTAGAAGATAGGGCGATTAATCGGTCATTTCGATTGATCTTTAAAAATTTAATTTAGTTTGTATAATAATCCAGTCTAATAATTTTGAACAATACCATTGTAGTCAACTCGTCATCCACACATTAAAATTTTTAACTGTATGACTTGTAGAGACACAGGTATTAAATATGTTTTAAATCCAAATCCAATCCCAAATCCAATTTTGAACGTTAACTTAACTGATCTTAAATATATTCAACTTCAAATACTTGTCGTTGTTCTATTATAATATTATTCTATTATTCTTGGGCCTTTTCAAAATAAGAGGAGAGTCTTATTAGAAT
This sequence comes from Cecropterus confusis, assembly GCA_018251515.1. Classification (NCBI taxonomy): domain Eukaryota; kingdom Metazoa; phylum Arthropoda; class Insecta; order Lepidoptera; family Hesperiidae; genus Cecropterus; species Cecropterus confusis. Next base: position 10,076 of record DWTU01000526.1, read on the forward strand.
AAGTCGTAGGTGGTTGGTTTTACCTATATACATGAGTAGCTGAAGTTCCTGTCCGTGGTTCGTTACGGGACCTAAAAATACTCGCCATATTTAAATAGTGCAAAATCAAAATTAACCTGTAAGCTGACCAGGTAAGTAAGCTACATCCATGCAAAAATTCATGTCAACCGGACCAGTGGTTCTTGCGTGATTGAGAAACAAACAGACACATACTATTTAATTTTATATATTAGTATAGATTAACCAAATACCACGTTAATAATTTAGTTTAAACCTTTAACTGAAATTATAACAAAACCGTTCTTGACGCTACCCAATCTGGAAGTGCCTAATCATCCCTTTGCGCCGTTGCCTAACGCGTTGCTCCATTCTGTATTACACATCAAAGGCTCTTCCATTTATTTCTATGCTCATGACTCATTACACGCCTCACAGAGCAATCTGCTTACAGAGGTTTCTGTTGAAAGTAAAATGTATGCCTCTCGGCATTCTTCCTGCCGACATAGTCACACAAGAACAAAGATTTAGCTACGACTGTATTTAAATGTATTAAACAATTATATGTTAACAAAGGAAACTAAACATAAGTGTTAAGGCGCAATCACATCAAGGCTTTTCTACATAGTCCTAAAAATAGCAACATATCTGTGACCGCTTTAAGGTGGGACATTTGTTGCATATAAATTGTGATAATGCATGTCCGATATGTCCATGGATGGCTGGAATTCAAGTATAACTATAAATATTCAATTTCCCACGACCTTGAAAAACGACTATAAATGTCTACCATATAAAAATTTAGTTATTTGACGAGTTAAGCGGAATTTAATAATAATTATGCGTTCAGCATTCACCTAGGGTTATACACGCAAAGATGAATTTAACAATATTCAGGCATAACTGAAATCGAAGTCAAGTGTCAGACAGAAATCTGAATGATAAAATTTGATAACTTTTCTGGGTCTGAGTGTTTGTGAATTCGTCTTTGTGTATTTCAATGGCACCTACGACACAGGAACAATCCTAGTGTGGGGCTGGACTGTAGAAAATGATATGTGGTCTGGTATCGAACCCAGAACCCTCTGTGTGTCAGACCGGTATGATGACCATTCCGCTGCCCAATAACGTATACAATTTAACTCGATACTGAGTTTCTTGTTAGATTTCGCGCTCTTCTGAAAAATTCCATGAATCTAAAACATATTCCTATAGCACCTGCATCTTATAGCTGCTAATTGTAACCGCTATCTACAACTGGGTATAGCAACTGCTATTCCAAGTCTCTGTGTGTAAGTCACTCTGTCGCAACACCGTTGCATGACGCCCCGTTGTCAGTCCATGAGTGATGGCGCCGCGCCGTCAGCACCTGATTTATTACTTCCGACCTCACCCTTGGCTAAATAATAGTTGGGATTCGCGCCCACTTGTGGAAAACTTGCGATCTCTTCGGCTTTTCGAAAGTAGTTTTCATAGTTCTCAAGTTTGGTTATTAAAATTTAATATTTAAAGTCGATTTACAAGGTCGTGAAATCCCACTATCTACGTATATTATTTACAAGTTATGAACAAACAATGTTTTATTTCCCACATTTAAAATTTTATCACCTGAAAAAATAAACCAAAAATTTGTTTACTTTATTGTTAAAACATACCTAACTCAGTTTTACTTTTAATAAAATTATGTTGAAGTACATTTTAGTTGCTTTACACTGGCAGTATATTTTATGAATGTGACGCGTAACTTTACTTTCCAACTACCACAACTTTTAAAATAGAAGTAACAAAGTACCACCTCTTCGTTGTTTAACTGCATTGTCACCTCACTATGCTTATTTCTTGTTTATAAGAGCACAGACCTGCATTGGTTTCAAGAGAAAAATATATTTGATATAATACAAGATGGTATAACATGGATCAACTGGAGTGGTACCACGGTCACAAATATTTTTCGTGAAACAGCCCTTGCGTTTTAGTGGTTGCTGCTCAGTTTTATCAGTGGTGACCATTTTAGTCCTCTGATTGACTTTGGGCAGAACAAATGTTTTATATGAAGACTTATAGTTCCATGGCGGCAGTAACCACTTAAAATCAGGTGGACTGCATGCTCGTTTGCTACTTCTGCATTAGTAAAAAGGTATACAGGTCAGAAAAAGCAACCAGTTAACATTATGCAATAGCCGACAGAATCGCTGCTTCTTACCTGTCACATAAAAGGCACAAGAAACACTTCAAGGCGTAAATGAATAAATATTAGGTGTGCATAATCAAAATTACTAGCAACTTTTCGCAATTGACTTCATAATATAATCTAGTCGTTAGTTTTAGTAGCAATTATTTCAACTCAGAAATCCAGCAACAAGGTAATTTCGGCTAATTAAATTATAATAATATAATAAATGAATTTTATAACATTAGCATCAATTATGTCTGTTGTAAGTCATATTTAATGTGATTAAAATTTATCTCTTTGTACGATCTGGCAGGTGTCATGAGTACTGTTAATGAATTCGGATGTTATTCGAGTTGTAACTAAATGAAAGTTACTTTGAATTCATATCTAATTTAATTGTGTAATCTATCACTGTTTCAATGATATATTTGACAATGACACGACTATTAACTTCCGTGACAATTATTTTTGATTATTAAAGATATTGATAGCAAATACATTATACCTCATAGTATCGATTTTGAATAACACCCTTTTCCCTGGATTTTGATGGATCCCGGATGTATCTATTCCCGGATTTCGTAGGAACCAACTAAAGGACATAATACAGACAATGGGCAGCAACGTCTTTCTGAGTAAGATCGACACCCACTACCATCATCAACACATATGCCAAACGCAATGATTATTAATTATTCCCCATTAGGATGCTTCACTTCAAAAGTGGACCCCAAAACGCTGATGGACGGATATAAAGATATTGGTAGAGTTTGAACCTGTATGGCTGGAATCTAAAAGCAACCTGTTCACCTGTTCTACCTTATAACTGTAGAGTTAGGCGCTGCTGTATTGTTGAAGTGTTTGGTCATGATCAAATTCCATCGAGGATTTCCACTTTAAGTCTATGTGGTAGCAATCCATTTGTGGTGTTCGGTAGAATTCTATTCTTATTACAGGAAGTGTACTGATGATTTCACTATACTGGATTATACATAGCTTTTGAACTGTTCGATATAGTACCAGAACAAAAGCTTGTACCAAAACAAACCTACTTATCTTCATTAGAAAACTAAATAATTACCTCGATAAGAAGAATTTTATGAAAAATGTTTTACTATGCATAAATTCAGACAAATTCGTAACTCATTGTTCAAAATATTAATTGTTAAATTGTTATTAAGACATATGTCCTCCAAGTGACGTCTTAGTCGTGACACGTCAATCGACTATGTAAATATCTTAGTGACACTCGTTAGATAACGGGACACCGCGTGACCGAATTAATTGTGAGAAACGTAACTATTTTTTTTAATATATGTACTACAAATAATATCTATTCCTAATAATACCAGAACTAATTTCTGCAACTAATAATGTAATTGTTCTAGTTGGTAGAAAGTGGTAAGGGAGATATACCGATTTACCCGAGGCGTTCCAATTTAGTCTGGAGGGAACGCAATTCTAATCTTATTTGGGGTTAATTACATACGTCCATGGGTAGCAGTTGCAACTTTGCATAAGGTGGATTGTTTGCACTTAGAATAGTACAATTGGACTTTACCTAAGATCGGTTGTTACATAAATGCAGCTGCCACCTTTCAGAACGCATCCCGTCAGAGACAATAACTTACCACACCTTTTAAATCACAATAGTGTAACTTAAAAGGTATGAAAAACAGTATGATTCTACGGAGGAAGTGCTACTGTCAAACCTAATCTAGCGTGTAGCAGTTTTTGTATTTCGTTGGTAGCATGTGGATGATTCCTAGATCATAACATATATTGACAACTCTCCTGGCCCACTTTATGAATGAACTTAATTCAAATTGTAATTGTACAATATTTTTACTACATGACCCAATACTTCGACCAGGGACATGTCAGCGGGACATGTAGTGACACTTGTTGAGCACGGCGGTACTGCGTGACCGAGTCATTTGGCCAGTGAATTATTTATCCAGCCGCACGTAAACATTGCTAATTGGTGTCATTAGCGCAAAGCTCTGACAGATACAAGACGGATATGGACAGTGACAACTTCAATGATTCAAGATGCAATCCGTGTCACTAAAGATTAGATTCTAAAATGGTGGCTAGGAAAGTATAGTTGGAATCAAAACATTTAAGTGAATTACTTTGTTCCGATCCGGTGGTAGTGTAAGAAAAAATATTGTAAATGACAATTTGTAAGTGACCCCGTAGGCCTAAACAACAAATAAAGACATTTCATTTCATTTCACAATCATAAAATCATTTTGATTCTGTAAATTATAATAAAATAATTAAATCGCTTATACATATTTTATAATATTTATGTATGCCTAAAATAATTAAATTTGAAGCCAATAAAATAATTTTAATTTTATTTGGTATAAAGTAATCACGAAGGTCATAAACGCAAAAGTAAATGAATATTTTAAATGAAAAATATGGTTGATAAAAAAACCTTCATAAACTTTCTACATGTCACATGTTGTCAAGTCAAAGGTGGTAGAACTCTTAGTGGTTCGACTCCGGAAGTACCACGGCCATACCTATTTCTACCTAATAACAGCAGTTTTATGCGCTGTTGTGTTCTAATCTAAAGAGCCTGTATAAGGAAAGACAAACTTATCCGAAGCGTTCCAACTTAATTCTGTTAATTCTGAGGGGTAGCAACGCATCTGCGGCCAACCTCAAGTAAGACTCTGATCTTATCAGGGGTTTCCATCATGTGGACTGCATACTCATTTGCTACTTCCATGTTATAAAAAAGCCACACCGTAAATTGTGTGAGAGAGATAGCACAATTCCAATCATCTATGATTCTTATCTTAAATCATTAATGAGTCGAATAATGTAATACCGGTTGGAAGTAAAATTAATTCTGTTATGGCTTTGACGAATACTTGTGATAATCATGTTACTAAAATTAATTCTGTTTTAGTTTTGTCGGATACTTGTGATAATCATGACACTAGTTATTTATTTAGAAACAAATTATTTAAATAATATTTCTTTACAGATAAATAATTTTGGTAATTGTATTACTATATAGACATGTGTCAAAGCCAGTGATGTTTGTTTCATTTACAATTTCAGAAATATATAATCGAATACTCTTAAAAACAAGATGAATTTTAATAAAATATAGATAATTAAAAATATAGATATACGTTTGGAAATATAATAACTGTCACATGTATCCTATCACACACAATTTAACATCTTATCACACTTCATCCAACTGAAAGTCACACACAAGTGAAATGTAAACTTATGTGCGTAGTAGAAGTTAATTATCACTGCTTTACGGCGAAGGAAAATATCGTGAGGAAACCTACACACCTGACAGTTCTTTAAAAAAAGTTCTCAAATGTGTGTGAATTCTACCAATTCGCACTTGGCCAGCGCAGTGGACTATTTGGCCTGAACCTCTCTCAATGTGAGAGAAGACCCGTGCTCAGCAGTGAGACAATAATCGGTTAATAATGTACTAAGATGTCCCTAAGAACATCCAATATTTATCTTGTCCAATTTTCACAATTTTTACATTAATAAAATGCAAGTACGTGATTTAATAAACAGTGAAATGAAGAATTGTCTGAATAAACCTACATCTACATGCCTTGATGTTATCCTTAACTGTTGGAATATAGACATAATCTTTATTTGACTGTGACTTGCCCGCCTCTCATGGATTATTGTGTTAAATGTATTCATTTGGAAAAAAATATAAATGTGACGATACGATAACCCTTATCCTTTGAAAAGTCGGTTAAAAAGTAACAAATTTCAATATGTATTTAATTTACATTAATAACATTCTCAAAATGTACTAGTCCATACGCATTCGGCAATTTTGATAGCCAACATACACTGTATTCATTGTGATTGCTCTTTGCCCATCTGTGGGAAAATGAATTGAATACATTAACAGTACTGATCAGTCTCTACCCACCTTAAGCCGTCCGCAATCAGCCATATTGACGGCCTATATAGTTTTTATGCCGACTTTGCCTAACCACGGGATGGAATTAATACATTGGCAATACTGACCAAGCTCTTCCCGTCCACCTCGATGATCTGATCGTTGACCTGGATGCGGCCGTCGCGCGCGGCCGCGCCGCTCTCCGTGATGGTCTTCACGAAGATACCCAGCTTCTCTAGCCCAGCGTCCGCGCCCACGCCCATACCTAGACAAATAGAGATTACATACATAACTTTATGTAAAATTAAATGAAATATCTTTATTTTTCATTGGCCTCTACGGTGGCACTTACAAATTGTCAATTACAATTTTTTTTCTTACACCATATATACCATATACCGACACTATATAACGATATTAGATATATAATTATTATTATATCGATAATTACATTTATAGGTCGGGCTGTATTTCAATATTGTTATCATTGTTTTTAGGTATCAGAGGTCGTAGAACTAGTAACGTTCCTATGGGGAGGTACTACAACAGAAACCACTTACTGTCAGGTGGACTGCATGTTCGTTTTCTGCTGCTCAATGGTAAATGTATATATAATATGTC
>DWTU01000527.1:0-16754 GCA_018251515.1 Cecropterus confusis
AGGGTTGATTACAGACGTCCATGGGCAGCAGTAGCCACTTACCATCAGGTGGGCTGCATGCTCGATTACATTACTCGTTTACATGCTCGCTACGTCCATACTATAAAAAAGCTAACACCAAATTTATAAACTTCGTTGTTTATTTCGCTTTATTTGTAACATAATTATATTAAAATATTGCAAATCGACCCACCAACTTCATGATAATAGGCTACGTTACGAAGTGTATGCAAAGCGATTTTCAATTTTATTACATTGCAGGAGTATTAACTAATCCACTGCTTTTCTTAGGGTCAGTTTCATTAGACGCGCAGGGACCGCTAGTGGTGACTCCGCTCGGCAGTATTAGGGGATCATGGATGACATCGCGCAAGGGTCGCAGGTTCGAAGCCTATCGAGGCATACCTTATGCGGAACCACCTATAGGAGAGCTGCGATTTCAGGTAATATTCATATTCATAATTTATGAAAGTCAAAACTTAGTGCCAGTCCGTCAACCCATTATTGTCCCACTGCTGAGCACGGGTCTTCTCACTTCTTCTCACGGGCCACGTTTTAGGCTAAAGTCCACCGTCCTGACCAAGTGCGAATTGGTAAATTTCACACACTTTTGAGAACTCTTTTTTTTTAGAGAACTCTCAGGTGTGCAAGTTCCAATTAGTGGTGGCCTGGGATTCGAACCTCGGACCCTCGATTGAGAGGCCGAGTTTCAACCATTAGCTATCACTGCTCCTTAGTGCCAAGTAATGGTCAAATATTATTTATTTAACATATACACATATTCATACAAATAAGTATATGAAATACTTCTTACTCTCATAGTACCACTTTCAATTTTTTTGTGTGGGCACTAAAGGAGCATACAAAGAACAGGAAATTAAACACCCAGGACCACACCGGCAAAGATTGAACCCGGAACTCTCCGTGTAAGCCGGTACATTAACAAATGCATAGCTTTAAAATAGTCAACGCCAAGTAGGTATACGAATTGGACCATAACATCATGTTTATATCTACAGACATTGACCGTGCCAGTCACGGAGCGAAACAGACAAAATAACATTTTCCTATATAACTACTCAAATACATCTTTAATTAGATCTGTATATTTCTACAATTTGTGTATTTCTATAGAAGGTATTATTTGTCTATTCTATTGATTTGTAGATAAAGATCCTACTTAGACTGACCATTAATACTGTTACAATTAAAATAAACAAAATATTACTTTTGAACTTTGTCATTTTTGTATGATTGTTCATTGTGTTTTTTGATTTTCGCGCCAAAATATTGTAAATGTAGTATATTAAAATGGAGTGGGGTGATAAAGAGAACCGAATCGCTGTGATTGCATTACATAAAGTAGGTATGGAGCCAAATACAATTTTTCAAATCGTCCGTACGCTTAAATTATTAGTCAAATGGTTAACGGGCTATCGATAGGTACAATGAAACCTCTTCTGTTTGTGGCAGAAAAAAACTGGCAGTCCGTAAGCTCGTAGAAAAAAGGCGATCAAAGCACTAAGGGAAAAAATTTAAAGAAATTCTAACCGAGACGAAAATATTTTATCTCAGGGTGGTCTGCTTAAGCGGTACGCGAAGGGAAAAAAAAGTTATTTACGGATGAGAAATTTTAGAATTGAGCAATATTTTAACAAACAAAATGATCGTATTTATGCTGAAAGCCCTAAAGAAGCTTCCCAATTAGCCAACAGAGTACAACATTATCCGACTTCAGTGATGGTTTGGTGGGGTGTTAGCTATGTATGAGTGTCTGAGCCATAATTTTGTGAAAAAGGTATCAAAACATCGGCAAAAGTGTATCAAGATACCATTGAGAAGGTACTTGTGATCCTTAACAATACCATGGTCAATAACCAAGAACGGTCCTTTCAGCAAGACTCGGCGCCGGGTCATCAACTTCGACCCACCCAATCTTGGTTAGAAACGAACGTTCCGGACTTTATCAGAGCTGAAGACTGACCGTCACCTAGTCCTGATCTTAATCCACTAGATTATGATTTATGGTCAGTTTTGTAGAACAAGGCTTGTTCTAAACGCCATGATAATTTGGAGACGCTAACGTTTAAACGTGTATTGCAGCCAATGAAGACTTCAAAGCTTTATATATTTATAATGGATTTATATTAATGTATTAAAATAACACACTGTAATAGTAATAAATGTTACGTAAATCAAAAAATGTTATTTTCTTTGTAAGAATATGTAAGGCAAGACTAAGTATTACGAACGAAGAGATAAGTGGATAAATGTGGATTATATTTGCATAAAGATGTACTCGTAGATACAGGCTGACCTACATAAGAATTAAACATCATAGTCCTCAGGAGGTTACAGCACGAGAAATATAATAAGCACATAATCTAGCTAAACTTCTAAATGTGGTAGAAAGTTTTGTGGTTCATCTCCAGAAGCACCATGGCCACACCTATTTCTATCTCATAACAGCAGTCTTAAGCCCTGTCTTCTGGTCTGAAGTGTGTGGTAAGGCATACTAATCCGAGGCGTTCCAACTTAGTCTTCACGAGTAGCAACGGATCCGTGGCAAAGCCTCAGGTAAGATTCTGATCTTATCTGGAGATAATTACAGATATCCATGAACGGGAGCGGCGTCTAAGTGGACTCATATTAGTTTGCTACTTTCAAATAATAAAAAATAAGTAATAATAATAAAGAATACCTTGAATAGTTCGCAGATCCAAACACAACCGGCACTGCATTATTATTTAACGCGGTCAACAACTTCTCAGTCACATAATCTTCCGCGAATGAATTTTCAAACGCGAAATAAAAATAGTACTTATTCGCCACCTTTTCACATTCTTCGCTTCTGGGACATTTCAAGTTACCACAGGAACCGTAAATGTCAACGTGACGGTGATACTTCTTCAATTCCTTGTTGACGTCGTCTACAAAGTCTTCTCTCTTACTATCGGTGTGGCAATGAGACACGAACCACGCGGCCGTTTTCGATTTTCGAGAGAGCTCTAATTTTAGTTTGTCACTTACAGGATTCATTCGTTGAGGCCATTTTATATCAGGAGCAGGGCCTATTTCACGTCCCTCTCTGTCATATATCGTCATGTATCCCCATCGAAAATTAGAATCCAGTTTATACGTCCAAGTCCAATTGAAGAAACTGTCAAACATTTCGTCGCATACAGGAAATCTGTAAGCTGACTCCGTGGCTGCGAAGATGTACTTCTGTTTCGGCGACCGACTTATAGGAAATTGTGATATATTCATTTTAATGACATCTCTTCCGTTGAAAGCAATCGCGTCGAAGTCTATTTCGTTTATCCCGGTGGCGTTATCAGTGACGTAACAGTTTGTATATTTACACTTATTCTTGATAAAGGCGAAGTTTCCGGCACCCATAAAATTGAAAGGTGCGCATGACTTGTTAGTCCATTGAAGGATGTATTTATTGTTCCTTTTGACTCCGTATCCGTGCTTTCTTGGTCTTATTTCTGGGACTTGCATGTTGTCAATGAACATTACTAATGTCGCGTACACTACGAATATTGCTAATAATATTTTGATGGGTGTGTTCAGGCAGTCAGCGGTAAACATTATAGCCACCTAACTGTTCAATATTCAATATCATGGCACCAAATGTTGTTAACATCACCCGTTCCCCCTGCTTATCAGTACTTCCTTTTTGCAATTTGTTTAACCTATTCACATGAACGATAAGACAGTTCCCATAATTTATACATTGTAATTGGTTCGTACTATCTCGGAGTACGGCAGTGCCCCTGCCAAGTCGAGCAAAGTTAAAAAAATGCTACGTGCATTATGAGGTGGTGGTGACTTCGGAGTCACACCGCAGATGTATATATGTAAACGAAAATGTATGTAATCCGTCATTGTTTACAATTTCTAGGACATGTATGTAATTCCTAAAATTGCTCGAATATGTGTGAAATAAATTATATTTGACACATTTTCTAGGAAATCTATACATTTCCTAAATACAGGGGAGGGTACAGGCATACCAGGCGAATAGGTTAGGATTTATATCGGATGGGTTAGGTTAGGTTGGAACATAATTGTGCGGGTGTCGGCGCGCGCCTCTGAGGCGATGCACAGGGTAGTTCAACACCTAATTACCCCGTGCAGACGACGAGGCCCGGACAGACCCGGCCAGCACTAGTGTGGGGTTGCGGAAGAATTTGGATTCCGCGGCCCCGCGCGCACGTGCGAGGAGACACCGGGGTAGTTTTAGCCGGTAAGAGTCCGGCATGCCCCTCCGCCTTTCCCCAGGCGGAGGTACTCTATGAGGATTTCCCCCCGGTAAAAAAAAAAGGTTGGAACATAAAAGAAAATGGGTAGCGCCCTGCGAGTGGATGCGCCCAGTTCATATAAAACAGACCTAACCATTATTCGCCTCTATACAATTTATAAAAGTATTGTTGTCATAGCTTAGGCCTAAATTTTGCATTTATGTTCGAAGTTTAATTTACCTTTGCATTTATGTATCATTTTATGCTTTCGTATAAATTTTTATTTACGAAGCAAAATTAGTGATACCTAATACAATTGAAAAGTGTGAAAAAATAATTTAACAAAAAATAAAAACCGACGTACATAGTCCTGAAGTCGGTGCTCTACATATTTGTTACATTACACCGACGAATCTATGTCCTACAAGTATACGAGCGCAAACTTCAGAACTATGTACTATGTACTGTGTATGTAAGAAACCAACATATATTTGATTTGTTTTTTGCCTTTTTGTGAAATTGATGTCTACTATTTTTGTCATTAGAATTTAACAAAATACTCGACAATCCGAATTTTGCGGATATACGAGTATGTTGTCAACTCGAAATTAATATTTTTTTATATTGTATTATTTAGGCATAGTTTCAATCAAGTACCAATCAAGTACCTTTACAATTTTATTAATATAGATGATAGATACCTATACAAACACAAACAGCTGCTTACATATTCGGCCGATTTCGACACAGATCGTCTCCATCCGTCCGAGCTTTGTACAGTCGTACAATATACATACACATTAAGCGAACGCTCGACCGAGCTGCATGGTAGGCGGAGTGGGAGGTGTGAGGTTTTATTTTTGTGACGGAGTTTCTTGATTCGGTCGCCGCGTTCAAAGCCCGCGATAAAAGCTATGTAATAACTTAAAAAATACATTTTCTAATATGATATTGGAATTATATACAATATCTAGGAAATGTATACATTTCCCAGGATTTATATATGTATATATATAGGCCACCGCGCTGGCTAAGTGTGAATTGGTAGACTTCACACACCTTTGATAACTTTGTTAAAGAACTCACAGGTGTGTAAGTTTCCTCACGATGTTTTCCTTCACCGTAAAGGAGTGATAATTAACTTCTAACACGCACATAATTTTAGAAAAATCGGTGGTGCGTGCCTGGGATTCGAACCTCGGACCCTCGATTGAGAGGCCGAATTTCAACCATTCGGCTTTCACTACTCGCTACACCCGTGTTTAAAATATAACGTAACTTAGCATAGTTTTTACATAAAGCTGACATTTTAGACCATATACAATTTTAACACAATAGCATTTGTAGCTGCGTGCGCGTAGAGCGCGCGCGATTTCTTAGGTTTTAATTTTTTTGTGCGGAACATAATTACATTTTCTAAAATGGAAGTAGACTAAGTTACGCCTCATGACATCAGCTATCCAACATGGTCAAATACGTCCAGTGTTTCAGACATTACCCAGAACAAACAGACAGACAAAAATTTAGTAATTGATGTTTTGTTATCAGTTTAGTAATTGATGTTTTGTTATCAGTATCGCATATACATTCTCATGCATTTGGTAAAAAGCTGTTATTTTGATATTACAAACAGACACTTCCATTTTATTTATATGTATAGATTTACTTGAACGCGGGTGAAACCACAGGGCAGAGCTAGTCAATCATAAAACCAAACTTGACAATAGATACTAACTATCGAACGGATGGGCTGTGAGATAACGAGACTCTGTTCTAACGGATGATAAAACTAAAAATCTTTTTAACAATACAAAGTAACCATATTTAAATTAGAAGTACAACCGCCATACCTATTTCTGCATAGAAACAACAGTGTTAAGGGCTACTGTTTTGGTGTGAATTGTGCGGTAAGGGAAATGTACTTATCCTTGGCGTTGCAACTTGGTCCTCGGGAGTGGCAACGCAGCTATAGGCAATCTGGTAAGACTGATAAAATCAGATCCGGGGTTAATAACACATGCTTATGTGCGGCAGTGGCCACTTACCATCAGGCGGAGTGCATGCTTGGTTGCTATTTCGTTATTATAAAATATTGGCCAAGTGCGAGTCAGACTCTCGCACGAAGGGTTCCGTAGCATTTTCTATGAAAAACGGCAAATTAGGTTTGTTGTATAGGAGCCTCGCTTGAAAATTAATTTTGTTCTTTTTTTAGTATTTGTTGTTATGGCGGCAACAGAAATACATCATTTGTGAAAATTTTAACTGTCTAGCTATCACGGTCATGAGATACAGTCTGGTGTCAGACAAACTGACAGGTGGACATATGGACAGACGAAGAGCAAAGTCTTAGTAATAGGGTTCCTTTTTACCTTACCTTTGGTACGGAAACAAAATAAACTTACTAAGGAGTGAGGGTTGTAAAAACTTTCGAATTAATCACATTTACCGGCAATTATATAAAATTACCATACCCCTTTAGTAAATGTACTAAATAATGAAATCAAGCATCGGAAATCGGTTTATTAAATTAAAAACAATTCTAGTCTTAATTATAATTAAATTTGGTTACAAACGACATCAGTCAAACATTAATACTTCTCAAATATCAAGAGATCAAACCTTCTGTGTGGTTAAGCAAAACATAAAATATATTCTTATTAAATTAACTAATCAAATTTCAAGAAACCAAACCTCTTGATGGAAAAAAAAATAACAAAAATTATACTGTTATTATAAAATGAACAAGTATCTAGAAACCAAACCTCATGTTTGGTTTAAAAAAATATAATCTTATAAAAATAAAATCAAACGGGAAAATTAACAAATTGGCAGGCAGTTATCAGTAAAACTCTTAAAATTCTTTATCTTTTATTTATTTCTGCAGGTCCGAGATTTGTGACATTTGGAATTGTTAAGTACTTGTATTTTATTGCACTTTCAGCGATTTGAATTGCATTTTGAAGTGCAATTGCAATGCTGAAAACCTAGTCCACCTAAATTTGAATCCTTACGAGCGCATACTCTCAGAGTTATATTACTTTCTGGAACTTCTTCAATTGTGATAAATCGTTATTTGCAGGCACCGAATTCGTTTCTTGAGTACAACTGGCTTAAAATCCCGTATTTCTTACCAAGTTTGTAAAGATTTTCATTCTCCATCGAAGTTATAACGGCCATTGTATTTCGGCCATCTGCTTTGGCTCGATCTACGTCTGGTACTTTAATTCTTACGCAATTCTACAGCGGGAAATTTAGCATTGGAGGCTTTTATCATTTTTTGAGCCTGCTATCCTAGCGACTGCCTAGCACTGATTCTAGCTTCTTCAATTTTTCGAGAACATACATTTATTGTCTGTACAGCCGAAAAATCTACCTCTAAGAGGGTTAAACAGGGGTACACCGTTTTTTCGGAATTGCCCCTATTTTGATGAAAGCTCATTGAAACTTTGTATTTGGCTTTGTGGTTTGATAAAATGAAGCATTTATTCCACCTTTTTCGGATAATCAACCTCTAAGGGCTCTTTCAATTTAGACGTTTCGTGTCGGACCGCTGCCGCACGTTTAACGTGCCGCTGGTTATAACCCGCTCCGTGCCGCTGCAGTACGTTAGCCGTCCGACACCAAACGCCTAAATTGAAAGCGTATTTTACTGCCGTGCGTTTGTATGCTAGTGATGTTATAAATTTATTCGACCGCACTTAAGCCATGGACTCTGACGAATCAACATTACTGTTAGTGTTCTTGTTGAAAAATATCAAACGGAAACAAAAACGACGCCCCCGTAAAAGAGCATCACCGATGTTTTCGTTAACATGTAATTTTGGTGATTTTCATAATCTCTACCCTAGGTTAGATCAGGTGGTTCAAAATGAACAGAATTTGACAGCAACATCAGTTCGTGATAAATTTGCGGAATACTTTGTTAACGAAGGACAATTATCATGGCAAAATAACAAAATTTGATTTAAATAAATAGTTACCTGCTGAGTTTTTTTCACCAATAGTTTTATTTTTAAAATCCTTTTTAATTTTTATTTTTAATAAATTTCTCACAAATACCTTCCCAAGCATTTTTTGTTTCCGTGCGATTACTGTGTTTGTCGCTTTTGGAGTTCCATATTTCAGGACGTATTTCAATTTTATTTATAAACTCTTCTACGTTTATATCATCCATTTTAAGGAAATGATAAACATGAAAATTCGAAGAAATTACCTCTTACGTCTAGTCACCGCACTATTCAATAGCGAAATGAACACTAGGAGTTTGCGACGTTGCCGTCCTGTCGTCGGGCGTTCGCAGTACCGACGCCGCACTGTTGCCGCACCGTGCGATTTGTATGAAAACAAACGTCCGTCCGTGCACCGTACGACAAACGCACCGCTTCGGCACTGCAGCGGTCCGACACGAAACGTTTAAATTGAAAGAGCCCTAAGTATCTGCTCTGCTCTAAGTATAAGGTGTAACACCTATTAGTTGATTATAACTATAAAAATATGTACCTACATTGTGTAAAACATTATGTACGAGACACATTACAACCGAGCGAAGCCGGGTTTTCATCTAGAATATATATATTTGGGATGCTTAAATGAGACCTAAAGTATTTACATTTTGTAGGTAAGTCTTATCAATTCCACCATTGTTTCATCTTTACTTTTTGTTAAACTGAAAATAATAAATTGCCCTATTTTTTAATCAGCCGCGTAAATATTTATTGATAATTAAACTGAGCGGACCTTAAAATAATTATGATAAACGTATACGTACGTAAGTATACCTACAATAAAGCTACAGGCAGCATACAAAGCAGTGTAGCCCTTGAGACAGGCCGTTAAACTCCGTTATGGCAATGTTTATAATTCCGTAGGGCTGATTCAGTGTTGCCAGTCACCAACGTGTAATTGCCCGTAACGATTAATGGGGAATTTATAATGATATATAGGTATAAGCAGCTAACAGGCATACTAAGTAAAAGACATCGAATATAGTTACCGATTTATTTATTGATATCACTACGGGCAATAATCTGCCTTTAAAAGCTTAGAAATCATAAACAGTATCGTCCTCTACAGGAAACATAAGGTATCTTTAAAACTACGCAACGGATTTTAATGCAGTCTTTATAATAGGGTGTTTCAAGAGGAAGGTTTATATGTATAATACATGCATAATATAGTAGAGACACTGATAATTTTAGAGGGTTCTATGTGGTGTCGTAAATAAACACATTTTCTTGCGCTTTCACTGCAAACGCTGGCTAAACTCTACGAGATAGATCAAAATAATGTACTACAGTTCTTGAACTTGACACATTTTTTAATTTGGAGGCGTTACGAAGTTCGCCGGCTCAGCTAGTTGGTTATAAACAATGCTAGCTCTTTTTCAAGTCATTCCAAAATACAAATAATACAATGTCCATTAATTATAATATATGTCAAAATAAGGGCATTTATATTATAATCTGCTCGTTATGCATAATAATTAAGTTTTTCGGATGACCAAAAATTGGAATGCTTTCGACATATGGTCTGAAACAGCCTATTTAATTTTTGATATATAATTTCAACGTGATGATACGCAAAGGGGCAATGAGAGGTTATCAGTTCCACTATTTCATGCTTTCATGTGTTATGGTAATAAAAATGAGGTATACATGTAACTAAGCCAAAAAAAAAATACTTATTTTAAAACGTTTTTTTATCACATTGTAGCAGCAAACTAACGTGCAATCAACGTGATGGTAAGTGGTTACTGCCGCCCATGGACATCTGTAAGCAAGTTCTTATAGAACAGGGGTTCTATCTGAAGTCGATCACATATGCGTTACTACTCACGCGGACCAAGATGGTCGCCTCATATACAAGTGAGCCGGCAATCACATCATTTCAGCGAAACGCAAGAATTGCTCCACGCTAAAATAGCTGTTGCGGTGGTACCTCCCCGGTCTTACTACACTAGTTCTACCACCGGCTAACTCACTTAGGAGGCTTAGGCCAACTTGTTTCTTAGGCGTGGCAACGCATATCCGATTACCTCCAGGTAAAACCTTTGTTCTATACAGAGTTGGTCATAGACGTCCATGGGCGTAGATTTCGTAAGTTACTATTACTAGGGAACGTACCCAAATCACGTGACATACTTTGACAAGTTTTGACCCTCTTCCCACCCCTTGGTAACCATCTGTAGTATATAAATAGACCTCCCCTCCCTTCCCCTCTCGATGTCACGTAGTATTTCATATATCGTTTTAAATATTTTTTTGCAATCGAAAGTTGAAAAAATATTAGTTTAGCTCTTTTTTTATTAACACCGTGTTAGCCGCGTGGCGCCAAAATTACATGCGTACCTATGCCCTGAAATGGTCACGTGGTCTGGCATGTTCCCTTATTACTAATTCGGCCCTACAGCAGTTACGCACAAACCACGTGTAAATTAAACATGTTTTAAAACACTTGTGCCCATTATCGTAAACCCGGAAGCATTACACAAGTCAAACACTCATTGGCTCCAACTTAACGAAGTAGAGTAGACTTTCTCGTATAAGAATATCGGCATTTGTAGGTTCAATTTGAAGATATTAATTACTAGCAGTGCCCCACGGTTTCGTGTTTAAAAAACATGTAACATAACCTTTAATTGTAATATTTTTTGATACAGCATATGGATTTTAATGATATAAAGACTAAATACATTAAATTTAATTTATTAGCTTTGGTTCAAACACCTGGATAAACAGACAGAGATCAATTCTAAATATTATGATTTTAATTATTATTATTATTTATTACTTATTTTCAAACTTCTAAACTTCGTTTTTTCAAATAAACGCGATGTACAGACACGGGGAACATTTATTTTAATCATAGAGTCGTTAGCAATAATATCACATTGTATAACTTGACGACATCAATTAACGTCAAAAAAACTACGGTCGTTTCAAAATATCCCTACTATGCTTCAGAGGAAACATAAAGCCGTCACGCCAGTGGTTATTGTATCTGAAGTTAAGCCTTGTCGATGGCCATGCAAGAACAGAAATAATAATAAAATTGTTTAACTTTTTCCATGGTTTAATATTTATATCATCGGAATATACCATAGACTACTTGTATTTATTGGTGTGACGACGTAAAATTGGTAATTGACCTTTAAAAAATTGTTTTATTTTTGTGATACAAATCTCAATTACTAAAATTACTGTGTTAACCAATAAAATTCTTAGTAAATTGTACTTATTTAAATTACGAAACTTTCCATTTTACGCATAGCATGCAAATGTTTTGAAAATATTTTAAGTACCCACATCTTTTTCCCGTAAATAAACTGACACGAGGTTAACTTCGTTTACCATTAGACAAACTAAACTCAGTATGGTACCATTGATTTAGAACCTTTAGAACCTTTTTAAAAACTCTTAACAACGGCGATAATAATTCATAATCAGCCACCAATCGCTAAGAACCGGCTTTAAATTCCATTGACGTATTAATCCGATTATTTTGAAAACAAGGCATCTAAACGGCCAAATTTTAAGTGTTATACAAACCGCATGACATGCATAGTCTTATTTTTGTTATTATAACTACCGAAAAAAATATCAACTAATTATACCATCAAAGAAGAAGTCGGTAATCAGTTTTCTACATTTAAAAAAATTATAGTTATAGATATACGCACTCTTTACATATTTTCTCAATAGAAAGCCAAAATATAATTTTAAGATGTATTGTGGCGCAAAGTAAATTCTTACTTCTATCGCACATATAAGTGAAAGGCCATAGTTTGAAATGTTGTAAAGGTATAAATTATGGGTGTCATTAATAGCTTAATTAAATAGTCGCTCCATCTTAACATTTCGATGCGTTCGTGCAGGCCAAGATTACTAGTTGCATTCTGACGAATAGAAAAAAATATCTTACTTTTATTTGATTTTGTACACTGGTGGAGGATAGGATAGCCGCATTCCTCTCCAAACTCAATGCGGCTGAACGAAATCCGAGTCTCAGTAAAGAGATCGCCATTTTGTTGCACTAACACTCGCTCACATCTATTCAACACAGTTTTATTTGTCCCTACTTGTTGTATTGTCTTTGTACTTAAAAACAAAAAGAAACTCCGTTACACTTCCTCCCGATTGGAATGCCGGCACCACATACACAGAACTATCTGATTTGAATTTGGTGGACGCGTTCAGTTTTATTGGTCGTACTATTCGACGCGGGAGTGGGGTGAGCTTGTTTAAGTATAGTGAACGACGACGTTTAGTGAACCCTTCAAGTAATTTTCAAGGGATTTTAGGGCTTATATATTTATATATAGGGAGTTTATTATTGTGAGTTTTTTTAACCGGCATCTAAAGTTATGTGATATCCTCTGTACGGCTTTTGTTTACTGGTTGTCTAGTATTGGTAAACAAACGAATTTCGACTTTAAGTTAAATGTTATTAAAATTATGAGTATATATTGAGTGTTGGGTGCATTTTTGTCGTTTTAAAATTGGAATTCATTTTCGAGGACGCTATTTTCGATAGTTGTATTGACTTTGATTATGAAGGGAGCTGTAGGTTGAATACGCTTTAAAAACCACGTAGGCCACGTATACGATGCATAGTAATTGCAATTTGGGTTAACGACTTGTCTTAGTTAATGATAAAGTAATTATGGTTTATTATTATTGTAATAACGATAATGGACCTTTAGATCAATAAGTTTTTCCTTATTTATTTTAATTTGAATATAATTCGTTCCTTGTATAGCATGCGTTCAACTTGTTTGTGTTTACACAGCTTGATAAGACGAGGTCAAAAAACGATCAAAATAATACAGATAATTAAACGGTAAAGATTATAATATAAACACAGAAATGATGAATATTGTATTACAATATATCTTTTAATTACCAGAATTGATTTAGTGTTTTAATCCTATTCAGAGCCTAGTACAATAGCTGCAGCTAGAAACGAACAGTCAAAGAGGGAGATAATTGTTGGTAGGATATAAAGGTACCAGGTGGCAGAACCAGTGCAGTTCGAACGGGGAGGAATCACCACACCTATTTCTAGCGGGAAGTAGTTGCAACTTTAATCAATAGAAACAGAAACACTTTCTACACTCATAGCCCCACAGTAGGATTTTCTCTTGTGTCGTGGGTGCCATGGACACACAAAGAGGAATACACAAACACCCAGACCCAGAACAGAAATCTAAACTCAACATTCAGATGTCCGTCTAGCCGGGGATCGAACCCGGGAGCCACTGCGTGACAGACCGGTTTGGTGACCGCTCCGCCACCCGGGTCGTCATCAGTCAATCAATCAATCAATAAAAAAAGTATGGGGTGTTTTTGAAATATTTTAGAATGACAATAATAACCTTCTAACATCCCACGCATTTTTACGATGGTATTTTTTTCTTAACGCTCAATTTTTTTAACTTATAGAAAATTATTATTGAGTTTTTAGTTCAGCTAGTTACAAAAGCGTGGTTTTTAGTTTTTTTTTTTAACTATAATGCACTGCTGTCCATGGACATTTATTATCAACCGCAGATTAGAATACTCCCTGAGACCTGTCACAGATCCATTCTGAAGGCCCTAAGTACTAAGTTGTAACGTTTCATGTAAGTTGGCATATTTCGCTTATCATACCCTTCGGACCAGAACACAGCAGCGCTTCTACTTGTAGACAGCGTTCATTGCTATCATAGAATATCATAGAGAAAATACTATCATAGGAGGCGTCCATCTTAGCCCTCTGTAGTAACGACACATAGAACCCCTGTTCTTTATGTTCCTTACAGATGTCTATAGACTAGTTACCATTGTAATCAAGCCCATCTTAGTCCACACTAAGTAAAAATGCTTCATTTAAACCACAATAAACAGATTTTAAATTAACAGCCTTTAAATTAACAGTACAATGTTGAAACTGCTATTATAAGGCTGGAAAGGTTCTAGCGGTCCGCGCTGTCCTAGTACCCTTAGTACGAGTTAAATTACGTTTCCTCAACACAATATTATTACGCGTTTGCAATTATACAATTACAATTGCAATTACAATTACAATTGCAATTTTACAATTACAATTGCAATTTTACAATTACAATTTCAATGTTTGCGTTTACTTAGCAATATATACTGCATGTTTACGTTTTCGATCATACCTTTTTTCTCGAGGGAGAGACCCAAAGGTATCCGACGCCGTGGGAGCGACGCCAGGTTATATGGGATTTTTACCGCACTAAAACCCCCTTTGGCCGTCCTCAGCGGTGTGTGGAGAACTGCGCGATCTCCAATGGAACGCAACCTCCAAGCGCGATGCCCCTTTCAACCATACCTAGCGATGTTTGTTGGAAAACCTAGTTTGTTGGAAAACCCCAAAACAAACATAGTTTATGAGTGTTTTGTGGTAACACAATAAACCCGATCTAAACGCACAGCACTAGAATTATGAAAGATGATTAACAGTTGTTAATTACTAAAAATTAAAACTTGCCACCATTTGCTCAGTAGGTACTTAATATCCATTAAATAAGGCGTAGGTTGTCATCCAGTGAGTGCCTACGTGACAAATCTCACCAAATGGCAATCAGGAACGCTTCCGACCATAAATTATCTAAACATCGCAAACAAATGATCTGCGGCGTAACGTGTTTTTATAAACTTTGGTGTAAACAATAAGAAAACAACAAAAAAATTAGTTAAAAAGTAGTTGATATACAACTTTGCCGGCGTAATGGAAAATGCAGACTTTGCGAAGTAATAATTTTAAAACAAACACATTTAAGTGCTTTTTTCAAATCTCTTCTTCGCCTTATTGATATTCCAATAAAAATATATCTGATTCGATAACGGGTAATGTTATCGTTAAAAGACGTAAATGCTACATTTTATTCTTATAAATGAGATTAAAAAAAATATAAAAAAAAAAAAATTCTTCAACCCACATTATTCTGAAATTATCGCAAAAATATCAATTTCACAAAAATGTCCATTGCTGCTTTCTTTATCACGCTATGCTTGGAATTTATAAACTCCGGCACTGTTTAGCCGATCACCATGGCAGTTGGTGAATTGTTTTGTAGTGTTTATGTTTTTTTCAGCTATCTTACACCTACATGGTATTCCATTACAATATATATAACGAGCATACGTATACCATTCAACTGTTTTAACGGATCACGATTTTTAACCGACTTGCCAATGGAAAGAGGCTATTTATCTGTCTGTCTACTTGTCCGTATTTTATTTGATGTATGCATTTGAGCATGGGTAATATTTTTGCTTTATTAGATTCAAAATGTATGGTACAGGAATATGCTACGAAATTAGTAAAAAATAAATGAGATTCTTGTCAACACGAAACACGCCCATGTCAAAAAGACCAGCCTAAATTACGTAAGTTGCCTGTTAAATATCGTCAACCCGTTATTGTCCTAGTGCTGGGCATTAGTCTCCTCTTAGAATGAGTTTTAGGCTATAGCTTACCGCGCTGGCTAAGTGCGAATTAAGACTTAAAACTTAACACACTATTTAGGAACTTTTTAGAACACTCTTGGGTGTAAATTTTCTCACGTTTTTCTTCACCGTAAAGCAGTGAAATGATGTCTTTATTTTGTATAGGTATACGCCGGCACTTACAAATTGTCATTTGTAATATTTTTTTCTTACACTACCACCGGAATACGACCTTAACTGAGAAGATCCGGCAAGAAATAGCGGGTTTGTCTTCTTTGTATGTATATATATTTTTTTAACAATTTTATATATACAAGACAATTGATTTCTACCACGCACATAATTTTAGAAAATTCAGTAGTGCGTTGTTGGAATTCGTACCTCGGACACTTGATTGAGAGGTTGAGTTTCAACCAATTATCACTGCTCATCTATACTCTATACATATAAATAAAATTAAAGTGTATGTTAGTAATATCAATTAAACAGCTTTTTACCAAATGCATATGGATCAATTACTATCAATCCATTACTTAATTTCTGTCTGTCTGTTAGTTCTGGGTAATATCTGAAACGGCTGGACCGATTTTGACGGGACTTTCACTGTTAGATGGCATTAGACGTAACTTAGGCTACTTTTATTTTAAAAAACGTAATTAGGGTTCCGCACAAAAAATCAAACCGCGCGCGCTCTATGTGCACACAGCCACCGTCACTGCCGCAAATGTTAGCTGCTATCATTCATCTCTGAAGCAATGTTAAAATTGTATAAGGTCTAAAATTTCGGCTATATGTAACTATGTCAAGTTACATTTTTTAAACGCGGAGCTCAGCTAGGGTTAAATATAAACTGGCCGGGGATATTTTCTCCACTTTACAATACGTCAATTGTTTACGATAAGCCCTAAACCTAAACGGTATCTAGTTTTCCTTGTTTATGATTGTCTGGCGCCACTTGACCTAGTAGCTTACAGTTATCAATACATTGATGTCCAAGTTTGCTTTATTATTTAAATAGAACCTTCTAGGATAATACTCAGTAGACTATTAT
>DWTU01000528.1:0-16746 GCA_018251515.1 Cecropterus confusis
GATGCGTTGCTACCTCTGAGGACTAAGATGGAATACCTCGGAAAAGTATGTCTCCCTTAACACACCCTTCAGACCAGAATACAACAGCGCTAGGTGTTGATTTGTATTTTTGCATTTGTTTTTTTAAGTCATATAGAAGTTACTTAGGACTCTTAAAGATATTAAAAATATTCACCTTACTTTGAATTTTTATTTACTGTTTACATTTTTTTCTACACGGTAATAACATGGTACCGTAGTAATCACATAATGAAAAATACATAACACAAAGGGCTACTTATTTCAAAATGAAATTTATCCCAGCAGACAGGTATAAAGAAAGCAAATTTGGCTTTAAGTGGAATTAGATATAAAAAAATAGAAAATTAATAAATATATTTAAAATATATTATATATGGAATGCTTTGAGATATGGATTTCGAATAAGTTTTATAAATAGCTTGTAAGACGAATCTATGTTTTGACTCAAAACACGCCTGATTTTATAATCACAAGTCAAAGATTTGAATTCAATGAAATTTGAATTGATTCGGAGGTTGGAATTTGGCTAATATATGAATCTTGGCAAAGCGTTTGGCGTTTAGTGACTGTATAACTGAAAACGGACAACTTGGCACAGAAACTTGAACTTTTCGTTTACCAGAAAAAACTATAAATCGTGTTGCAGTCGGCATTTATTTATTTGTGCATATTTACAATGTTTTTGAGAAAAGTTTTATCTTATGAATTTCATTCAAAAATATTTTTCGTTATAACGTTGTAATATAAAGTGTTACTGTGACCAATTCACCTCTTTAATTAATATATATTTAAATCATAAATATGGTAATCTAGATCCGATCCTAATATCATTACGACATCTCTATCAGTGCTTTAACTAATTAATGATAGAGGCAACAAGACTATGGTGGATAGAACAAGTGTTACGAGAAGTCAACCACAGGTACATACAATAAATGTTAGCGTACCAATTTTCGACAACAGTACGAGTAGAGTAAGTTATAACAGCGTTTCCCAAACTTTATTATACCGTGCCCGGTTATTGTCATGTTTCTACATTGTTGCAAAAAGATTTTTTACTTTCCCAGATCACGCAGAGAAAATAATACATAAATTATAACATGGATTTCAACTTTAAAGCTAAAATTTACTTACCTCGACAATACATCAAAATAACAACTACCATGACTACTTTTAGGAGTAATTATACAATCTTTATGATGAATGCTTGTCGTTTGAGTTCGTTCAGTGTTTTTGTCACAGAGATTCATATTATGTGTACCTTCTGTATTGTTCTTTTCCATGAAAATGTTATTGCGACAGTGATTGTTGAATTAAGTATAAAAAATATTTTACAGATTTCCGTCAGCGTCACTGATGCACGTAGAGTACATTTATCTTTGGAGTGCTTTATTTGTAACTGGTTGTGAGGTCTAAGGTGAGGTAAAACCAGGTATATTTATTTACACGTTTGTTGAATAATTTTAGCATTTTATATCTTTACTTATGTAAGCTGTGATTTTTTTTTTTTTAAAGTAGACATCTTTTTTATTACTATAGAGTTCTAGTATTTATTATTTTATATACCTATTTTTTTATTTATTTTATTTTATTTATTTAGACACACCAACAGCATAACATATATATATAAAATTCACAAACAAATCGGAACATCTAAGTCTTAAACACTAATATGTATGCCACTTACAGGCGTGTACAACATGCACCAAATCTATGTAATTATAGGTACAATAGATAACACAAATAATAGAGAAAAACACTTACGACATACATTTAATTAGGAATTTTTTTAAACAAGAGTGCACGAAACTGGCCGAGTTTAAGGGAGAAAATATCTTTAGGTTCGTTAGTGAGCCATGTATTAAATGTGCTACACATGCGAGGTATCGGTGAATTTTTTCCAAATACAGTAGTCCGGAAGGGTGGTTGAAACATAGAAATAGGGTGTCGAGGAATCCTATATGGTATTTTAAATTTAAAAAGTTTAAGAAGCTGAGGGCAGTCAATAAGATTGTTGAAAATTTTATACATGAATATAAGGTCCAGAAATGTTTTGCGCTTACTTAAAGAAGACATTTTAAAATGTTTTAGTTTTTCATGGTATGATAATTTTTTCTTTCCGATTTTTTCAAAATATGACAAGTGCCATAAAAATCGTTTCTGGACCCTTTCTATTCTTAGTGTATGGGTAGCGTAGTGGGGCCTCCATACAACAGGACAATATTCCAATAGGCTGCGAACTAAGGCGTTATACAAAGTAATACGTGTCTGTGATCGTTTAAATATTTTGCTATTTCTGGTGATAAAACCTAACATTTTAGATGAACGCTTAACAATATTATCTATATGTGGCACAAAAGTTAATTTCCTGTCCAATATTATTCCTAAGTCCCTGATTTTGTCTACTTCTTGAAGTGCTTTGCCGTCGATAAAATATTTGGACCTAACTGTGCGATGTTTGCGTGTAAATTTTATAAAGAAGCATTTATCTACATTTAGTTCCATTTTATTAACACGACACCAATCACATAACCTATCTAAATCATGCTGCATCATGAGGACATCAACTTCAGATTTTATGGTTCGAGCAATTTTCAAGTCATCGGCGAATAAATAAGGCGTTGACGAAATAAAGCTATTAGGAAAATCATTAACATAAATATTAAAAAGAATTGGCCCCAAATGGGAGCCTTGTGGGATACCCGAAGTTATATTATGGAGCTCGGACTCATAGCCCTTTACAACTACGAAGAAAAACCTATCAGTCAGATAAGAGCGAATCCAATTGCTAAAGTTTCCTGTAAAGCCGTATATAGCTAGTTTGTCAATAAGAGATAAGTGGGGAACCCTGTCAAAGGCCTTGCTGAAATCTGTGTAGATAACGTCTACTTCATCATGTTTATCGAGAGCTTCAGCAATGCCTTCAACAAAGGTGACCAAATTCGTGCTAGTTGATTTAGACTTTACGAATCCATGCTGGTGTTCACTAACATATTGTTGAAAGTGGCTTTGAATTAAGGGACAAATAACTGATTCGAATACTTTTGCCAATGTCGACAAGATTGAAATAGGCCGATAATTTTTTACAGAATTTTTGTCCCCTGATTTATAGACAGGTACGACCTTTGCAGTCTTCCAGTCACTGGGAAAGGTGCCTGCATCTAATGAATAGTTGAAAATATAATATAGAGGTGCGACTAATGCTATAGCACAGTTTTTGACAAAAATTGGTGGGATTCCATCGGGGCCCGGACCCTTATGAGCATCAAGTGACTTTAGTTTTTTTAGAATTGTTTCTTCAGATATTTTAGGATTACCTAGAGAGAAGCTGTTTTGTGCTATGTCAATGAGATTCAGATTGACTATATTTTTGTTACCTGGGTCTGTTGTAACGTAAGATTTAGAAAATGAATTAGCAAATAGGTTACATATGACTGATCCATCGGATTCATAAGTCACTCCGTTTGTCATTATATTTGGATAAGAGTTTACTTCATCTTTTTTAGAACTTATAAATGACCTGAAGTACTTGGGGTTTTTGTGAAGCCTCTGTTCAGTAACTTCAATATAATTATTATAAAGTTTTATTTCTAAATTTTCGCATCTTTTGCTAATTAGTTTGAATTCAAGTTCGTCCCGGGGGTTATGATATTTTTTGTACCTGAGACGTAAATTGTTTTTTTCTCGCAGCAATTGTTTGAGTGATTTATTAAACCAAGGAGGTCGATTTCTCCGTTTAAACTTGATAGAAGGTACATACTTATCAATGACATTATTAAGTATTTCATAAAACGTTTTCACAATTTCATCAATATCAACACAGTTAGCAAACAATTTTTCCCAATTTATATCAGAAAGAGCTTTGTTTATAGCACTATAATTAGCTTTGTAAAAATTATTCTTCTTACTATTTATATTCTTACTAAGTTTGCAGCTCATATTAAATAAAATTTCAATGTCCAGTGGAGGATGTTGAGGATCCACAACAGAGAGATTGCAGGTAGATAATGAAACTTTACATGTTGGTAGGTCAGTCAGTACAAGATCAAGAATTCTTTGGTTATTGTTGGATATCAAATTACATTGACTAAAGTTAGCAACATTACTGAAGTCTATGAGAATTGTGTTTAATATTGTGTTAGGACAATATGAATTATCCTTCTTTATTGCTTCCCAATCTATGGTTCCTAGATTAAAATCACCAATTAAACAAATATGTCCATCAAACTTATCCAGAACAGAGTTACAGTTTTCTATAAAGTGTTCTAGCATGTGGCGTTGAACTGGAGGAGGGAGGTAGACAGCACAGATTGCTAGTTGTTTCGAAGAATCTCTATTTGGAACATCCAAGATGACCCAAAGATCTTCACATTGACTTTCCCAATTAGACATACGACTAGCTGACAATTTCCTGGCAATAGCAATGAGTACTCCTCCTCCGTCCTTCAGACCGTGGAATCCAGAAGACTGTCTATCCCTCCTAAAAACTTCATAACTGTTATCAAACAGTTCGGTACTTAACACACTTTCATTGAGCCATGTTTCGCATAAAACAATAATGTCATAATTAGTTAGGAGTAGATTTCTGAAAAATGCTTGAGTTTTGGTTCTAAGACCTCTAGTATTTTGATAGTAAATAGATATTCTATCCATAATGTTAGCTAAAGCCACCAAAGTATGCGTAAACTACAGAAAGGTTATTTTAAATTAGCAAGAACATTGTTGTTTTTAACAAATATGTAGCCCGAGTCATCACTTTTACGCATAAATATACGTCCACCTCGGACCCACACGTATTTATAGCCCTTTTCTTTCGCTGTCTGTCTGGCTGCCGCATGTAACGATTTATTAGTAGTAGATAAGTGTTCCATAACGAAGATTGCTGTCGTGGGCCCCGTATACCCTAGATGAGAACTATTAAGCTTGTCACTTAGGCTCTTTGGTCTGTTGAACTTTGTGACTGCTGCCAAAAAGGAATCCCGAACCCTTGTATTACTGAGTTCCACTAATATGGAGCGTGGGCGCTTAATTTCAGGATTGAGTTTGGCTGTCCTTGTCACATGGACAATGTTTTCATCTTTAAGATCAAATCCTACCACTTTGCTGAGTTCTTTTACAATGCCAATCAAGTTCTCAGTTTTTTTCTCTGGAACGCATTGTATCTCAATGTTTTTGCAACGAGCATTTTGTTCTAATAAATTTATTCGTGCGGTAAGATTTGTTACATTTAATTGCATTTCACATTCTTGTTTTTGCAGAGTTTTTATCAGCTCATCGTTCTTTTTGTATTTTTTCAGCATATCCTCCACTTGATCACTCATGTGATCCATAGCCTTATTAATGCTTCTTATCTCTTCCTTCACCGAGAATAACTCACCACAAAACTGCTTCTTAAAGTCCTCCATATGCTTTAATAAAATTTCTTCCATAATTTCACGCATTTCCTCTCGCGTTGCAGGGGAATCTTGCCTGCTAGGCGGGGATGACAAAGCAGGCCTCTTTGTGGGTCGCAGGGTAACATTTTGAGTTGTACGAATGGGTGTGCTGTCATTTTTGGATGCTTTGGGTGTTGATTCTCGGCATCGGGGACACAACCAGTCCTTGGGAACTTTTGTAGGCGTGGGTTTATTCTTCCCCGCAAAAAGACACAGATGGTGATACGCTTTTTTGCATTTCGAGCATTGAGTATAATTGTCATCATCGTTGCTAACACCGCAGCAACCCCATTCTAAATTTAGCGATGTCATTTTCAATCAATTTTTTAATTTTATCGTTCTAAATAAAATTAATAATGAAAGTGCACTGCAATAAATGCTCCGTAACTATCTCAAGGAAATAAAATAATATTCGCAATCCAAAATGCACAGCAATAAATGCTCCGGTCGCTGCTTTGTTTACGCGTACGCTTGGTGTCGCGAGAAAAAGGTCTTAAGTGATGCGGATTTCGAACACGCTTACGCGTTTCGTTTACACAGCCCTCAGTACTTTGGTTTTTAGGTCTAGAATCAACGGTTCACGAAAAAATGTTTACACTTCAATATTACTCGATAGACGCTTTCTACAATGATAGCCCCACACTAGGATTTACTCCTGTGTCGTGGGTGCCATGGACACACAAAGACGAATACACAAACACCCAGACCCAGAACAGTAATCTAAGTTCATCATTCAGATGGCATATTACTCGATGTTCGTAATTCAGTTTGATAAAAAATACAAATGTGATCGACCACGTTTTTCACTAGAAACTGTAATTTAAATACTGCGTGCACAACATAGATGTTACTCGTGTGCACAACATAGATGTTACTCGTACCTACAATAATTTATACTATAATATATCATAAATAGAACTGATTTTCCTCAAGATTAAATTCCATTACTTCATATAGAGTAATTATATGCTACTGATATGCGCATAAACACATTGGTCTTTCTATTTCGAGCATATTTAATTTAGGAGAATATTTGTACATTACTTTTCCACATTAAAATTAATTGTCTTTGTACAGATATTGTATAGGTAGAGGTTGATTTAATAGTTTTAAAATTATCTATTAAAATGAGCGCTGAAGCTTAGTAAAACCACACTTGAAGGCCAACTTTTTCTTTCGACTGGGATTAAATGCTATTCATTCGTCAGTTTCACACGATGTATTTTCAAACTTCATTCAATAAAACCTCTGGATTTTTTTGGAGAGAAGAGAACCTTGACGTAGGTTCTTTTCTCTTCAAAAAAGCAGTAATTATACCACATGTTTTTATAATCATGAAAGCAAGTGATCGGATCACTCCGACCGTTGGTTGATATACTTGATACAGCCCCGCATACTTGATGACAGTCTTTGTCTGTCGATACAATGACGAATTTATTATTGAAATTATTAAACATTATTAACCCTTTTTAAAAAATCATATCGTTATGAAACTCTTTCGCTCTCTTCAAATAACGTAGCCATGTTAACTGGGGACATAACATTATTAACTAAGTTCTCCCTGTGCACATGAACATTGAAAAGGAAGATCATCGAGATTATATGCAGACCAAGAGACGTACTATACTTGAACACATGAATGTGGTGTGGCCTTCCATATTCTAATATCGCTTTAGGGGTTCCGTCATTCCAGACTCTTGTTTGTCATAGAATGAATTTAAAACCATTGTAGGTGGATACGTATCCTACATAATATTCACTTTTGCTTTAACAGAATCTATTGCATTCAATTGTTCGCATTTTTTTTTTGTACAATCTGCGTTTTTCTTAAAATTTGCCGTACTAAACTGTGCCGATAAAATAAACAACCTTAATATTAAATTGCATTAACATGCAATTACGATATTTATTAATTAATTTCTGAAAAAATACTGAACATTTGCTATACTTCGCCGAAACACTGAGAACCTGAACATGAATTGAAACATGAATTGGACATTCTGAATCAAATAGAAGCGAGCGAAACAAGAATGGATTAATACGTAATCGTTATCGGCACTCCTGCTCCTGTATTGATGGGAACAATTCGCAACGATCATAATGGCGTCGCGTTGTATGAAAACACTGCCAAAGTAATATTTATTCATGTAACGGATATCGTTTTCATTTCATATGTATGTAATTGCATTATTATGGGGTTGAGTACCGTTCAGATTGTTACAAGAAAATTCTTTTCGATCTTTGAAAGAACATGCAATCTATTTAGTGGTATGTGGTCATGGTAGCCTTGGGCATGTGCATTGCCGTCATAGCTGTAATTAACTCCAGATAAAATTGGAGACTTACCTAACGTTGATGTTAAAGACATGGTAGAAATTAATACGGAAGAAATTCAGAACTCCGGGTTGCTTAACACTTCTGTGCTAATATAGTTTGTAAAGCGAGAATACATTTTTTTTAAATAAAATTTGTTTAAATAAAAAAATGTGAAGGATTTTTTGGGAATTTCGCGTAACATTTATGTTTCCTTCTATAGCACGAAATCGCCATTTATTATAATTCGCTGGATGACACACTATGTTACAAGTTTTAAGTCGTCTACTCAACTTCTCGATACTTAAAGTAATTTCGTTTTCGTTGTGCAATAGGTATAGCAGAAGACGGTTTGAAAAGGTCAAAGTCAAAAGTTCCTCAATTTTTAAATGAAATCTTGAAATTCTTGCAAAAATATAACTAATTTGATACTGCAATTTAAGCCGTATGGACTCAGCGCATTTTAAAACTATAGAAACTAATGACGGTGCGAATAAACGTCGCAAGTGTTTCTGCGCGCGGTTGCAAAGTTACTTTGTATGAATCGTGGACCAGGAGAGAAAAAAAGGATAGAACTGGCTATGTAAATGTATATGTATCGAAATCTATGTGTCTTAACTTTTTTGTTACAAGAACAAAGTACACATGAGCGTTGTGACGTGAGTCGCGGTAGGAACCAAAAATATCACAGTATATTTTACAGTCATATTTTGCAATACAGGCAATGTGCTCAAATGTCTGTATATATCTATAGTATAATAGACCACATACGTACATTCCCTTCACTACGTAAATTGAATTATATAAAAACGACAGCATAAAGGTTAATTGAGTGCCAGAGCAAGTTATCTGGCAATATGTCGGACCTATTGAGATTAATGAATTTGCGTCGATTGCGATCCTTTATCTCTGCATTGATTGGATTCTGTGTGAGTATATTAAAGAGACAGACAATTAAAGAAACAAGAAAATAGAAACAACTAATATACGTTTATAATCATTTACATTTTCCAACATCGACGATGGACAAGAGCTAAATGGCTATATTAAATTTGTGAAGGAGAATAATATTAATGAAATGTATAAAGAAATAAATGTTGAGGACATACCTCTCATGGTTAGCAAGTTAAAGTGGTATAGGAATATAATGAAATTACTTTATTTTATAGACTTATGAGGGCACTTAAAAAAAATCAGTTTCGATATTTTTTTACAGTACGACACGGTTGAAAATGACTGACCAAATCATTCGGAAAACTGCCAATCATTGTTAAAAAATCCTGATATCCTGGAGACAAAAGGAGAAGACAATAACTAAGAGTCAAGGTGCAATTAACTAATAAATATATATTATTTTTCATTATTTACTTGTCTTTATTAAAAAAAACATAACTTTTTTCTTTTAATTTTATTATTTCTGTTATCGGTTAACTAATTTCGAGGAAAATTTATTTTCTATCTTGTAACAGATAACAGGAATGTTTAACTCTCGATATGTTCGTTTGAATGGTGTGGTAAGGGTGACATACTTAGTAGAAGTTTGTAGCCAATCTCAGGTAGGTCTAATCTTATCGGCAACTTATAATCACTGATCTTCATCAGTAGTAGTCGCCCTTTACTATCAGGTTGGCTGAATACTCGGTATATAAAGAATATATAAACGATACTTTTAGAGTTTATGTACCCTGCGTTGATCGTGTAGAAAGTGAGTCATAAAATACATTTACTATTCCACGTTTCTAACAAATACCAACTTTATAGGAGTCGGTTATTTGTCATCGCCTTTGTGACAAACAAAAAGTCGGCAGCCTTTACAACTTCCCTCTTTCATTAATCCTCAGGTCGGAAAAGTGCGGCCGCAAACAAATTGTAACCCTTCTCTTTCTTGGATTGCCTACATTAACAAATCTACTCGCGTCCACACAAAAGGATTCCATTTAAGGCTGCTTGCTCACGTGTTGGATACTTTAGGATTAATTTAGACATGACTAGGTTATAACAACGGACTCACAACCCGCATGTCTTATATTATTAAACTAAGTACACGTACCAACCGATGTGCCAAAATATTGTCGATTTGAATAAATGGTATTTTTAAAAGTATATGTTTTCAGTAGATATACTTAAATAAAAATGGTATTTTTAAAAGTATATGTTTTCAGTAGATATACTTAAATAAAGTAAACACGCAATTAGCGGTAAGAGTTGTTATGTAAGTACACGTACTTTCGTATTATTAAGCGTTATGAATTTGTTAATAAAAAAATATATGGTCTAGGTCTGTATGGGTTGCTAATTTTTATATCCCTCAATTGGGCATTTTCCATAGCTAGGAAATACCTGAAGAATGCTCCACCACACTGATCTAACGTAAATGGGAGATTATATCATTCACACCTCTCATAAATATAATTTAGCATAAATTTACACAAGTACTGGAATAGTATTCCATGAATGCCTCCAAGACGTACAGGGTGTTTTAAAACACGAAGCTCAACACTCAGCACGATATGAATTTATCGTATTTTCCTTGTATAAAAAATTTGGCTCTACTATCATATTACTTAATAACTACTTTCAAATTACTCGCATAATGTAGAAAATACGTGTACTTCTCAGTTTCACTTAATAAAGTAGCTTGCCAGGCAAAATAACAAGTATTTACATAAAATGCCTATA
This sequence comes from Cecropterus confusis, assembly GCA_018251515.1. NCBI lineage: Eukaryota > Metazoa > Arthropoda > Insecta > Lepidoptera > Hesperiidae > Cecropterus > Cecropterus confusis. The sequence goes on from DWTU01000528.1 coordinate 10,449, forward strand.
AAGGCAAAATTTCTTCGAGATAGTGGACTAACTAAATGTCTACCTCGTAAAATACCTAACAAGCTTAGCAAAGATTCTTGGAAGAGTACCGTATAACTTTTCAAGTTTTCGCAGCCACATTCAAGTCTTTGATAGAATTTTAAACATTACTTTGAGATTCTTAAAAGTTTATTATTGTAGTAATATTGTATTTCTGTTTTATAGTAGATGTTTGTACTTAGTCAGTTTTATTAATTTAAACCCTTCTTTGTTCTATTCCGGAAGCATCAACGCCAAACTAACCAGTGCGTAGAATAGCAGTGCAGCCGCAACTGATTCGTTGTAGGCAAAAGAATATTTTATATATTTTTATAAAAAAAAAACACAAAATATTTTTTTTTTTATAAAATTACGCCATTAGGGTTTCTGGTTACTCGACCTAGATTATTCGTATTTCTCGAGTATCTCGAGAAATTTAAAAATAATGATTATAATATAATGCAAACAAATTTTGCTCTAATTTGCTTGGACAAGGCTTGCTAACAAAATGCAAATAATCTATGCATAACATTTGCATAACAAATGCATGCAAAATAATCTACAAAAACTAAAAATATATTTTTCGATATAAATAAGCTTTTTGTAATACAAAAACATTAACAGCATTATCTGATACTTTCTTATTTCACTGTCAAATAAAATGGAATGAAATATCCTTATATTTGGATAGGCCTTAAAAATGGACAGTTACAATATTTTCGTCTTACATTACCACTGGATCGGTGATAATGAAAGATTTTTTTTTTATAGTAGGCCAGTACCAAACAAGCATGCAGCCCACCTGATGGTAAGTGGCTACTGCCGCCCATGGACATCTGTAATCAACCCTAGGTAAGGTCAAAGTTTCACCTAAGGTTAGCAACAGATGCGTTACTACCCCTGAGTACTAAGATGGAATGCCTCGGAAAAGTATGCCTCCCTTACCACACCCTTCAGACCAGGACACAAATGAGCATGACGCGGCTGTTATTAGGCAAAAATAGCTGTGGCGGTGGTGCTTCCGGAGTCAAACCACAAAGAGTTCTACCACCTTCTGAAGTTTATATTTGAGACCTATTAATAGCCTATTAATAATTTAAATGTATAAATAACATAGAATCATGTTTGTTTTTAACCAATTTTTGTGTTCTGGTTTATATTAACTTATTTCTCTGAAGCAGCAACGAGGAAGCAATAAAGATAGGCAGGATTCTGATTCTATAAGATCGGTATCAAGTGACCTCAAGAAGTAGTGAACACAGGCTCCATTACACCACCACGAAATAATTACAACTCGTAGCACAGTGAAACGCTGCTGTTTTCAGATATGAAACGCTACAAGACAATTTTATATTTTTATGTGTATCTGCTGACAAATGTCCATGGGTTATTCAAGCGCTAAACACCCCAAATTCCTTCTTCTATTATATATACATATCTACAGAGTTTGTTTTTTTAGTTGTGTAAGGAGCAAACGAGCCTAAAGTCCTGTGATAGGAAATTCTGTCAAACATCTTTAGTTAGGTATGTGTTGCTTTTTCGTTATAAGCCTAGAGTTTCCACTCGTTTCACTAGATGATAGTTGATGTATCATGTGTAAGTGCGTAATGAAAGTAATGGATACTTGTTACTGGATCCAAAAAAATACGTTGTAAATCTAAAGGATCATTTTTCTAAAGATAAAAATTATTCATTATTCCCTTAATAATGAAATCATGAAATAAATTGCCGAAATTCCCTTTACAATGTCTTTAGTAACAAGAAACTTGTCAAACCTTGCTAATAAATTAAATCCCAAATTAGTTTACACCAGACAGTAACTAATGGCGAGTCGGTACTAAAATATCCCAACGTAGTTTTAGAGACAATTCTAAGACTATGGGTAAACCTTTCTTGTAAAACAATACCAAGGACCCGTAAGAAATGTTTATCTGAAATTTATTTTTCTTTAAGATCATTAATAAATATGCAAAGTAAGTCTCTTCGCTTGTCAGGAAAAAATTATGTAGTTACTTAAGTAATATAATAATCCTTGCCTATTATATTGTAAAATGATATACTATAGGGATTATTTACTGTTTAATAATCTAATGTACATCTACATTAAATTTGTGAGAGAAAATTTTCATTCTTTATTATAAACGTCACGAAAAGAATATCAAACGACGTTTACGAATTACGAATATCAAACAAGCTGATCGTAAGAATTTTGTCCGAGCTTGAGAAAACTTCGTAAAAAAACTTAAAACTGTAAAAAAAACTGTAAAAAAACTTCGTAATGCATCATAAGTAGTTAATTTATACTCTTTAGCTAAATAATAAAATCTTAATGTACCGTAAAACGAATCTCAGACCGAATATCAGTTTTAATTGTAAAATAGCGATAAACTTCCTTTTTAGTTGAAACGACGCTTACCCGAACGGAATTAGTTCATTTGGTTTGGAATAAACCTTGTAGACTCACGTCTTTATGAACTTTATAGTTTATGTCCCAACTTCGCCACGATTTATAATTGAGTTCATTCGAGAAACTTTGAATGCTGAAACTTATTCCAACTTACTTTGTCAATGCGCAATTCATTCTCTGTTCCAAGTAATTGTGGTTTTGGGCTCGTTCATAGTGATACAGTCTTTTCTTGATGAATTGTTAGGCATTTAGTGTAGTTAATTTTTCCGATCTTTATATGACTTATAGAACAATACCTAAGTATGCGTAACAGAAGAAAGACTTTTAATATTTGCATTCTCCCATGCATGACATAACTCAGACAAAACTAGCTAATACTCAAAGAGCAATAGAGAGGTGCATTTTGGGAGTCAGACTTTGTGATAAAATCAATAATTTGGAAATAAGGAGTAAAACTAAAGTAACATATATAGTAGCTTGCATTGAATATTTAAAATGTACCTGTCCTCGGGTCATATGTTGCGCTGAAATTTGAATGGTATCCAAGGCAGGATACAAGAAAGCAAGGACGTCCGAAGTCAAGATGGAGAGACTATATCCGCCCAACCTTGGGACCAGAGTTGCAGATGACAGGGCTCAAGTGAGAAAGCCGGAAGAGGCCTATGCCAGAAGACAGACCGAATTTCGGGATGTTATGTAGAAAAAAACCCTATACTGTGTTCCAATCTACAGTATTTTTCGGAAATAAAAAGGCTTTACGATTATTATTATATGACTTTTTGCGCATATTTGTCTCTGCCCACAAGTAGGGTAAGGGGTAGTGGTCCGTTCATATTGGATATAAGGCCACGAGGTTAAATACCTAATATTATAAATCGGTAAAGATTTACATGTATAGAGTATTTTTTTATGCCAATTCGGGATATAATAAGTGAACGCGTTAGATCAAACAGATTAAGAGAATTTGTATGTAAATGCTAAAGGTTTGGATTGTGTTGTCTGTATTTGTTGTTAGTTCCGGGGTGACGAATGAAGATTAAAGCTTGCTTTGATTCTGTTCACTTTCCGTAAAATTTGATTTGCTTCGTCTTTTCGGAAATTTGATTTATTTAGTCTTAATGGTAATGCGATTTAATTTTCGTGGGTTTTCCGGTAATTAATCAGTATCGTCTAAGCGTCGTGTCGTCGTGCTTGCTTCGTACATTACATATAACATTAAACAAATAAATACCTTAATAAGTAGGTATAAATACCTACTTATTAAGTTTTTGTGTTGTTTCGTCTTCGTGATAATGATACCCCCTAATACAAGTACACAGAACCGGACCCGATTGTCTTAATTATTTTTGAAGATTTCAATAGTCCTTTTCGGAGGCAATATGTTTCCCGGATGGTTCAGGTAATGTAGGAAAAAATCAACTTAAAAAATAAAACTAATTTCACATAATTCATAAAATGGCATATTAATGATTTTAAACGTATATTATCGCGGCATTTATACATTTTAATATGTTACGGGTACTCATGATAATTATGCAGTTTTTGAATTACTTATTACCGATATTTCGATCCACCTACAACGGATACCCACCACTAATGCTACCGGGAAACTGCCATGGTGACCATGGACAGTATCGGTAAGAAAAAATCAAAAACCGCATATCGTAAGTAGGTATTTGTAACATAATAAAAAGTTATATTCATATTAATAATTAGTCGGTCATTGTATTAAAACAGATTTACCTTAGAGGTCTAAGCCACAACCGGCGAGAGTACTAACGTTAAGTAGCCGTTGAAGTAGATACTCAGGGCTTATTGCTTGTGAAAATATTAAAAGTCAGTGAAAGGGAGTTTTCGTTTTCATTTAATATTATTCATTTATCTCTAAAGAAGTTCTATTGTCGTAGAAAAGTTTCATTACAGAATTTTAATGAGAGAGAATGCTTTGCTAGCTACAGTCCGGGAAGAGTGTAATCAAGTTCCTTGCGCAAAAAATGTTTCTTCGCATCTGATGGTATCTATTGTTTTAGATTTCAAAGGTCCTTTTCGAAAGTATTTTTTCTATAAACATCAATCGGGATTCCAATATATCTATAGGTAATACACTCGTTTTTTGAAATTTGACGCTAAACCTATAATTCAACCCAAAACTTTACGAAAGTCCTAAATGGAATATTAATTGTACCTACATCGTTACAGATAGTAATTATGGTTATATGTTATCTTTACTCTAATCGTCAAAACCTCGCCTAAAACGTGTTTTATGAGCCTTTATACACTTAATTTTGCCTACTAGCAGTGTTAAGCGCTGCTGTGTTCCGGTGTGGTAAGCAAGACTTACTAATCCGAGGCGTTCCAACTTCCTCAGGGGTAGCAACGCATCTGTGGCTAACCTCAGGTAAGATTGATCTTATCTGGGGTTGATTACAAATGTCCATGGGCGGCAGTGGTCACTTACCATCAGATGGGCTGCATGCTCGTTTGTTACTTCGACCGTAACAAAAAAAGAAAAAATGTTACTTTAATAACTTTATACAATTATGGAGTAACGTACGCATTCAGAGACATTCAGAGAGATTAGAATCTGATAATAACTAATCGAGATTTACCGAAAGTTATTTACAATCCAGGCCAACTTTGGATTTCTGTATCTAATCGAACTAAAATATGAATTCTACTTGAGAATGATCAAAAATTGTTGACCATGAGGGCTCCGTTTCGACAAGAACTGAAGTCTTTACCGTTAGGTATTACAGGACAGATATACTTAGTTATTTGGGAGTGTTCACGTGAGCCCTACGCCCGAAAACTTTTTAATTATCCCGCGTCCACAACATTCTCGCACCTAAAGTTCAGAAAAACAAAATGGTACCGGCAACACGGAACTTCGTTTCATCGTCAGAAGCGATTAATTAAACTTTACCAAATTTTCACGATCATAAAGATTGTTTATATCAAGGCCTCAAAGCCAAGATAACTTAGAGTAACGTTCATAATTTAAGACCACGTGTAAATATACGGAGCCAATTAAATGAAAATACAAACAACTTATTCGTCAAATTATTATTTTTTATTACTTAATATGTGTCTGATGTTCAAATGTTGTTATTTGATCATCATTAGATTCATCGTTATACTCAACTAGTGATAATAATATTCTATCATTAAGTAGTTAAATATAATTTTAGGTCTTCGTGGAATATCCATTCTATAGATACCTATTTATAAGTGAGAACATATAAGTATATTTGTGTAAAGAAACAACGGTGCTAGCAGCACCAGTTAAATTCCAAAAACAACGTCTTAAAAACAGGATTAGCGTTATATTCCACTAGTAATAAAACATTATGTTATTAGTTAAATATTATTTAAAGTCTTCGCGGAATAATCATTAGTATACCTACTTATAATTGAGAACATATAAGTACATTTGAATAAACAGCGATCCAACCAGCACCGGTTAAATTCCAAAAAACAACGTCGTAAAAACAGGATTCGCATTACGACATGCATATGTAACGGTATTGATTGGTCCCACCACTGTCGATCTCCCCGCAGTCGGTTCCCACGGGCGATCTGCCACTGCAAACTCGTTACTGTCGACATACACCCCACGACACTAGTATTAATTACACTTGCTTACTCTTTTCCTTACTATGTTTGATCGTAGAACATTGTGTTTATATTTATGAAGCAAAATTAGTGATATTACATGAAGAAAAACATAAGTGTATCATCACTAAAAAGCGTGATTTTTTTTTAACAAAAAATAGAAGTCGACTTACCACAAAAAAGCAAAAAATAATTTAAATATATGTTGGTTTCTTAAAGACACAGTACATAGACATAGGACAGAGTTCTGAAGTCGGCGCT
>DWTU01000529.1:0-16744 GCA_018251515.1 Cecropterus confusis
TGTCTCTTACCTGTCGCATTTCCGTTGCATCAGGTTTGAAATCACAACGATTCTAAAGAAGTTTCACTTCAAAAACGGCCCTTTCTCCCCATTTTTTCTTTATTTATTATATTTATTATTACTTCTTATATTGATATGTACAAAACCGCATAAATCAGAAATGCGGATCTAGGTTTCGAAGTTCGGACCCCTGGAGTTAACTGCAGCCACTAAGTTATACCCAAACATCTGTTCGTAATACAAAAAAGGTAACAGAAGAAAAAAAATCTCTATCTTATCTATGTGATACGTTACCATATATTAGTATACAATATGGTACATATGTATGGCATATGGTATATGTATGGTATAACCACGTATTTATATAAGGTAATTTATTTAAATGTTTGTAAAAAGTCTATGTCTGTGAGGGAAGAGTCTATTCGAAGACAGTTAGAGTCGTTTCAATGAAGTCTCATATTTTGACATTATTTATTCATATTTTTATTATATTGTTTATTGAGCTGCCTGCCCGTTAGATTCAATGTATCTGATACCGACACTAGATATAAAACGGGCACATACATTTTTTAACGTTTTAACGCTGTAGCTTACTCTAGGCGCTCGGGTTAACCTCTCTAATTACTTTAATATTACTTTAAATTATTAGTTAAAATAAATTTAAAATAATTTTAATAACCTTAAGTTTTGCTGGTACTAAATTTCCGGTAATAAATACTGGGAATACAAAATAATCAAAGTAGAATGTAACTAGCATCAGTATTGTGTCAGTAATATACACACTTTATAATTTTAAACTAACATATGAATAAATAAATATACCGCAGACAAAAGGAAAGTTTAAAGCGGTAGAATTCTTTGTGCTTGATTCCGGAAGCACCACCATTGCACCTATTTCTACCAAACAACAGTGTTATGCGCTGCTGTGTTCTGGTATACATGGTGCGGTAAGGGAGACATAGATATCTGGGGCGTTCCAACTTAGTCTTCAGGGGGAGCAACTTATCAGTGGCGAACCTCAGGTAAGACTTGACTCTTACCTGGGGTTGCTTATAGATGTCCACTTACAACCAGGTAACCAGGTACTTGTCTACATGCTCATTTTCTAGTTAGTTCAATTGTATGTATCCTGTATGAAATAACTAATCCTTTTATTTCGAACTTAGCATTAACTGCAATAGTTAGTTATCAGACAATATAGTCAGATGCTATAAGGATGAATGCGAGTAAATAACATGCAAGTATTTATTCAGTTAACTATCTGCCTTTACAACTTGCTTTGTTTATCTAAGTCTTCTTCAATTACACAGATACGTAATTAAATTTGATACTGCAAAGCATTGTACAATATAAGCATAGTGTTACTTATATTATTAAACATAAGATGTTACTTTGTTAACCATATTACTTGCATACTAAGTATAGGAAGTAAAACTACGTATTTGAGTAAATATGTTTCTTTATGAAAATGAACATGAATATGTTTCGTTATGAATTATATATTATGAAGACAAGATTTTGATTTTGCTATTTATTTCTTCTTACCGTAAATACCGTAAACGTTTAAATTATGTACTTAACAGACGTACAAACCTTCAAAAAACTTTAGCAATCCTCTGCTGAACGTATTCCTTACTTAACAGGCCTTTGCGCAATTTCACTGGTCGGTTGTCGTTAACTAATAATTTAAATAAATTTATACAAATACAACTTGAAGTAACTAGCAGTATTTAAATGTATTAATTTCAAGTTGATTGGAGGCAAAAAAAAAAATGAACATTCATCATGCATATCACACATTTGTTAGATTAGGTTTGATTAGATTTTATGTCACATTATCATGGTTTGATTACAAAAGTAATTTTCTTACTTACGATCCATTGACAAAGATATGTCCGCATTTATATGCAAACAATATTGATTTAACTATATATGTATATTGTAAGGACATAAGACATTCTTATTTAGTCTACAGGTGGCGTAAATGTGATGGACTTGACCTAGGACTCCTACCGCATAGAAAGTTATTAAAGTTACAGGAGATATCTATGACTAAACCAGCGAACTTAACGACGACATAAGGATTTCAATCCATTGTAATAAATAGTTAAAACTAAAAAACATTTGACTAAGATACAGTAAATTTTAACCGAATAATACCATAAAGATAAAGGAAAACTAGTTCAAGTTGATTTCATTCAATGTCGTATCAAAAAGCGACACCTTCGCTACATTGTCGTCTCAAACAGGTGGTTTCAAGTAATAAACTGTAGGCAGTAAAGTGGCACACTTCTTATGAAGTTGTATGACGTTAGGTAATTGGCAGTAAATTTACATTCGAATTGCAAAAGATTAAACATTGGAAAAGATTAACGGCACAAATGTTCATTGTGAAAATAAAACACCAGAGGATTTAAATAACTGAACGGGTATTAACTCTTCGGATTAATGGCATTAAGAATTACTGAACAGATACAAGGTTGGGCTTAGCTTCACTTTTTTATAATTTACCAGTAAGCGGTTGACCATAGGCTAAGCCCTTTTCATTTTAAGAAGAGACTCGTGCCCAGAAATAGTACAGTATAGCTGATGAGTGTATTGTAACAATTGACTGTAAATATATAATCCCCACACTTTATAGATAACTTATTTATAGATTAATTAGGTTAATTAATCTCATTAAAATTAATCACATTAAAATTTGTGAAGCATGAAGTAATTTATTTATAATGTAATGCATACAAGAGTACAACAAAATTCGTTGATTCTTAAGTTTCCTTGTAAAATAATCATCCTTAATACTAAATAAAATGAAATGAACAGATTTTTTATTAGTATAACCTATATAGACACGGATGTTTAACTAGTTAGTAGACATATTGATAAATACATAGAAGCGTCTGCTTCACAGCGAGCAAATGGTAGTTAATCTAAACCATCAAGTGATAATGCAATCTAATCTCCGTATACCCGATGCGGCTTATCGAAACAATAGTAACGCGGCACCAAAAAAAGAATAATTCCGCGTAAAAGGAACAATAAACATAACAGCTATTATAAATTAATTAGGTGCTTGTTCATCAGATTGCAGTAATTCAATTACCAAACCTACTAAATTTGAATCACGTAATACAACTAACTTCTTTAGTAAAGCCGAAGTAAGTGAAACATGTGGCACGGGAGACACTGTTTTTGTGAGTATCCGAAATCGATAAATAATTACAATTTCTATATTGTTATCAATTTTTAGTGCATTTATTCTTTGAATTGACTCTAAAGCTACTTTTAAAGTAAATTTCTGCATTCTTGTATATCATTTGACTTACTGTGTGCTTGATCTGTTATTAGAAGTTATAAAATGAAAATAGGTACAACCATATACATATATAAAATCTATTACATCTAAAAATTACATGCTTTAAGTATACGGAACTTCATATCCTTAGAGATATAGGATCATTCTTATATCCTAATGTTGTTACTGAATAATAAATTGGGTTTCTGTTTTTACAACATTTGAAAGTTAACTGTCATGTCAATGATCGGAACGAAATGTTTGAAGCTCTCAATAATTTATTTAGCTCTAATGAAGCTCATCTGCTTGAATAATATCAAGATCACAATGAAATATTCAGTGTGAATTGGTCTGTGAGTGAAATATCTTCTGTTTGTTGAAGGCTAGGATCTCGATCCATAAATTTCAATAAAATTTTGTCGAATTGCTTCTAATTTATGCATTCACTTAAGCCTTAGAAGCTTTCATATAAAAATTCAAGGTTGATGACCCTAGTTAAATATTACATGTGTCAAGCTAGAAATGTAGATCGTTATATATATCAGTCAATTCAAAATTCGCAATGTATTATTCTACTTTAAACACTAAATTGTATGTCTGTTTGTTACAATCTTACGTGTAGTCGTAACGCCAAGATTGAATTTAAGGTTCATCTTTCATAAATCATGCCCTGAGGGTGAAATGGGAATTGATAGTCACGAATAGGAATATATAAGAATCGCTTACATTTGTGGATTTGAAATATAAAAAAATGGGTTTATATTAATTATAAACCTATATGAAAATACATTTTGGGGTTAAAATTGAAGGGCGTTACATTGATATTTTATTTACTTATCACGCGAACAAATTCGCAGTTATAACTAGTATTAAATTTGTCTTTCAAACAACTTCCGATAACTAAATTCAATTATAAAAACAACAGCACAGTTGTCTAAACCAATAATTACTACCTTATCACTTCTTGGTAATTCAGGAAAAATAAGTTGTTTAAACTCACTAACGAAACTTAATTCACTTTCAATGTTAGTCGCTGATAAACAGTAAGTATTAAATAATCAGTCAGTGACGTTAATATCAGTGTCTACTAATAGTTATAAAACGTTTCACATGTAACTTTCTTTGGCAAGAAACCTGTATTTGTGTACTGTCGCTACAAATTGGTTCAACATATTTCTCTGCGGTATGTTTTAAGATATTTCTTTTAAAACTTATTTTAATGAAATGACCAACATTACATCTACAGTCCACTACTTACTGCAGTGCTTGCATACATATTCATATCTTTAAATTGTCGAACCAAAAGAGAGATAAAAGTAGTTTTACAGCTTCGGAGCAAGTAAGATGGTAGAAACTCGATCAGGCGTAGCTTTAGTGTGAATGAGATGAAAGGTAGAGATCTATAAGTGCGAGTGAGAGGGACAGAAAATCAGAAGGCTTTTACGGTAGAACGGGCAACGTGCAGTGAAATGTGGGCCCGGCTCGCTTGCCTTCTTTTTTGATCTTGCTTGAATAAATTGATTCTAAGATTAATCTTTTTTACTTGCCATGATTTACCACCAAGGCGTTGTCTTCTTTATTATTTCGTAATGAAGTCGTTGAACGTTTCGTTTTAATATTATATTCAGTAATTTAAACTAGATTTATGTATGTATTTATAAAATTATGTTAGGGAATATACAAATAAATATAAGAACGACATTTCGTAGAGAATATAAAACATTATATGACGAAGTTAATAAACTCCTGTGTCCCTATAAAGCGAGAGAAACCGGAAACCTTACAAAAACATTCACTCCATACAACCGAGGTAGTAAAGCAAAGCGTCTGTTTTATTGTCGTCGGTCATGATACTAGTTTCAGTTGGGAACAGTCAGACGAATCGTAAATCTCGGAATAGCAATCTTTTCAGTAATGTTATTAGTGTTGTACAAATATACGACGATGTTAATGTTCGTACCATTTATACGTACCATCCCACGATCTCGATATCACAATTTATTTAAATCTAAACTACGTTTAACAGCAGTTGCTGTTTGGGAACCAATTTAAGCTTAGACATACTGCATCTAATGAATATCTAATTAATAATTTGACATCGTAATATATTACAGCATCATAATTATTTATCAGAGAGGGAAATCAAATTCTTTATAAAATACGACTGGTATTCAAGTCGAACGATAGCAACATATCAAGTATAGACATTAATATCGATTTCGTATCCAAATCCGGTCGCCATTTACATTTTCTGATATCACCAGAAGCTAAGAACCGATACTATTGAGAATAAACTGTTGAATGATGCATGAGGCACGGAGGCGATTTCCATAATGATAATAAAGTAAATAAATATAGTAAAATATTTAACAAAATATATAATTTATCGGATTTACATTCTTTTAAAGTTAATCGTATAGCAAACAGTGAAACGTTGTTAAGACCCATTGTTCAAATTAAAATATATTAGGTGTAAAAGTAAGTTTCGAATATTCATGGTGAGTGCGACAAAAGATGCAAATAAATCGTCTCTCCACGACATTAAGTTTTTGGCATTCCATAAAACATCAAACGGAAATAAGTTGGACCTTGGATTATGGATCAATGTTATAATTCCTGATTAGCTTCATAATATTCATGTAACTATTGAATTGTACATACAAACATCTGTCTGCAAATTGACATTGCTCTCAAAAGTGTAGTCAAGTTATGAAATCCAATATACCCAGTGAGAACTTATGCATTTTTAACTCGTTAAGATAAACAGAAACAATATGGTGCTACTTAATTAAACATGTTTCTCGATCCATAAATCTAAATGTTCAACACCTGCAGATCACAGGCAAGTGCTGAGATTGTAGGCAACCAACCGACGAACCGTATCTCATTCTTACGATCGTAAGTGAAAGCCATAAAGATAAGGATCAACTGTAGATTTGAGCATGTCGTAGTCATTTGAAATAACATTCATTTGGTAGAAGACAGCAGAGACAAAAATTGCATGATATTAAATATTGATTCATATTTTATACTCAGTCGAAATGATTTAAATTACTTGCATGACATACTAATATCTAGTAAGGACATGACAACAAGTAAGATTTAAAGCTAATGTATTCTTTCCAGATGTTCTTCAAAGCGCAATGTCAGAAAACGGTGGAACGGTTGTATCACGGGCGTCTACACCCCGTCCTGTCGCAGACAGCCCAGTAAATGCCCCTTTACGTTCAAGACATGACCAGTTTCTCGCAACCTCGGCTGAGAGAGCTCAACAAACACCAAGAACTTCATCAAGTGGTCGAAATCCTAATGGAAACTTTGATTCACCTCCACTGCCTTATCATCGTCAGATTACCACGGGATCTTTATTAACATCTACCCATCGTGAATCCTCAGCCTTTGTCCCCGTAGTACCAACTCGAGCCATGCATCCTGTTATGTACCCCAATGAAATGCATCCAGCTTTAATACCGTCAGAAATAATGGAACGAGAAAGAATTATTGATAGAGAACGAGCTGAACCTGCTAAAGGATCTCCAGATAGGGCTTCAGGCAATTTTCCTAAACGAAATTCTTTCGACTTAATGGCCATGATGGTGGAAAAGAGAAAAGAAGTAGCATTAAGAGAAGCTGCTGCTGCTATGTTGCTCCCACACCATAGGACACCGTCAATAGATGGCATGATATCAGATGGATCACCGCAACCTCCCATCTACGGCCCACCTGGGGCATTTCTCGGGGCACCTGGTCCGTCACCTACAACGGGCAATAGTTTTACGTTTCCTGGGGCTGGTCTATTTCCGCCAGGAGCTGGACCTCATCAAATGCATCCACATTTAGACAGGCGGTTGTTGCGAGCTCCGGGTAGGGCATCGAGACCGAAAAAGCAATTTATATGCAAATTCTGCAATCGCCAATTTACGAAATCGTACAACTTACTGATCCACGAAAGAACTCACACGGACGAGCGGCCATACTCCTGCGATATTTGCGGGAAAGCGTTCAGAAGACAGGATCACTTGCGAGATCACAGGTAAGATAAGAACTCATAATAACTTACTCATAATTCAGCTGTAATTTTCAATGCGCAACCTGTAATTACTGTTGTTGTTGATGGCCCGTCCGGTTTCTTGCACGTTTAAATTTTCTACTACAGTGATCATAGTACATATTAAGGCCTAATTTAAATGCACGTAACAGGCAGCCGGTGTAACTCAAGTTGCAGATGTTAAGCCGAGTGTGGCCACATCCGCTCCACTACTTGGAAATGGAATATTTATAACGCTCCTCAATCTAGCGAGCGCTTCGTAGAAATCGGCCTATCTTGATTAATAAGTGCGGCTATCTATTTAGACTTTCAGTTCGTTAACTGTTCTTAGAGTAACATTCTCGTAATTATACAAACTGATTACTTGACGACTCCGACGTACTTTTGTTTTTTTTTCCGCAATCTACTTGATTTCCTTTTTTTTATTTTCAACTCAATACATTTACTTATATTTCTTTGTAACTTTCCTTAAAGATACTGTAAATCTTTTTCCTGTTGTTTTCTTGGATAACTAAATAAGTAAAACGTTCATTTCACGAATTTTTCATTTCCAAATGCATATTTTAGTATTTTTATTACTGTCCAAATAACAATAGTGGTTTTAATTTCGTAACAAGAAAGTTAAATAGTTAACAGATCAATCGCTAGAGAAAACAAGATTGCCTAAACAAGTTCTACTTCTTTAAACCGTTCCCACAGTATTATTTAGTGTGCATCTATAAAATATCGATTTATTGTTTCTATAAAAAGCAAGGCGGATATTTTTGTACTTTAAAAAAGTATTAATTGGATTTTTTATTACATGACAGTATCCAATATGGACTGTTTGATCACCTTTATGCTGAGGATTAGATTCGTCCGTATTATCATCTGTACAAAAAATATTACGAATTATATCAACTTCTATCAAACATTGGAATGTGTTCGTATCTCGTAAAGTTATAATATATAGTTCGTTATCAAGCAGTCCTGTAAATTAAGCGGATGTTGATCACAAAACCGACTTTAATCGGATTAAAATTATTTATATTCAAAGCACATAAAATACACGTCGATTCGTTTTGAATTTTAGTCCACTGGTCTGATGATAAACGAGGAAACGGTAAATCAATGTCTTGGTGAAGTAAATAATATTATTCATAAAATAATATTTAATCCAATGTGAACTAAATAAAACAGAGACCGTTGATATTTTTCACAGCCTAACTTTCTCACAATGTACTACGTAAGTATGGTAAATTATTTAATCTACTAATGTGGCAACTCAGCCAACATTTATGTTGTATTACTTCGTGCTGCTCATTTTGGCAAAATTTGAAGTCGTTCTCTTTCTTAAGAAGCGTTTTATGTTAGTCCTTAGGGATAGCAATGCATCTTTCCTTGACTATGTTTTTACATATGTTCATAAACTTTAATGACTTATTATAGTCATGTAAACTGGAGTAATTATACTTTTGACACTTCACCTTATACAAATATTGCCTATTGAAAAGATGGGTGTTGGCTTTAAATCATCCTCCTCAGTTCCATTCGTTATTTGATAACAATGCAACATGTTTGAAATGACTCAATATAAAACCACACAGACATCCCTATTTTGCCTCTTTCTTATGGTGAATGAAATAAAAGGCAATTGATTATTAATATACATAAATATTGTAATATTATCGTTAACAATACTGGCGACAGAGTATATAAAATTAAGCATATCGAATATGGATTCGTTTCTAGGTCCCGATATGGACAGCGATTTGTTTACAATAGTAAAAGATATAATACAATAATAAGTAGGCACACTATCAAACTCTATTGTAACTTTACTTCCTGCACAGTTCAAAAATATATCCGAATACTAATTACTTACTTATGTATATAACTTACATCGACCAAGAAGGAATGTCTGATTTACTCTGCTAGAGGATAGAGGATAGTTATACTACCCTCCAACCTTACAGATAAAGAAGAAGTTATCTTTGACCTTAAGTAAATCCTTGTTCCTGTAGAAATCTAAAGATTTATAATAATGTGTTCGTGAATATATAGTACTCACATATGAAACCAATCAAAGGTTCGCCGATGTAGCGAACTTCACAAAAAGGACTAGAATACATAATTATGATAATAAATGATTAATTGCTAAGTGAAATTTTCAATTACCAACTGTAGTGTACGAAAAAGTTATGATAAATCTCGTTGTTATAGATTAATGCAAAGATCTTTCCGCGACGATAAATACTATATTCTTTGTTGTTGAGTGTAAATTTTCGAGAAATCAGATAGCATATCTGTTTTATTAATTGCAATAACTAATTCACTAAAACATGCGGTAAATTGCATTGATATATTTTATCTTATAAAGAAATTGCAAGTAATAATGGCCTGCTGATATGTTTTGATATGGTAGTTGCATAGGTGCATGCTTTTTTATAGTATGGAAGTAGCAAACAAGCATGCAACACACCTGATGGTAACTGACTACTGCTGCCCATGGACATCTGTAATCAACCTTAAGGAAGATCAAAGTCTCATCTAAGGTTAGCTACAGATAATGCCTAATACGATGGAATGCTTCGGAAAAGTATGTCTTCCTAACCACCGTTCACACCAGAACACAACAGCGCATAACACTGCTGTTACGAGGCAGAAATAGGTGTGGCGGTGGTGCTTCCGGAGTCGAACCACAAAGAGTTCTACCACCTTCAAAACGTTTACGTGTTTAGAGACAATTTATGACTCGTATCATATCATTTCAGGAACGTGCATTATATCAACCGACAGGGCCAAGAGCAGTACATGACTATGCGTGAATATCCACAGGAGCTTGACAAGAAAATGAAACTCCTAACGTATTTCAGAAGATACATGACTGAACATCTTATGAAAGCTGGTAAGATCATAAAACGTAAAGGAACACGTAGATTACTAGAATGTAGAATAAAGTTCGTATTTTGACAGAACTTGTTCGATTATTTTGTTAAAACTCTGAATTGTAACTGAAAAATTTAAATATTATAAGTTATTATTACAATTTTCATTATCATTGCACTCGACCTCGCCAACATTATATGCAGAGGGGTGCATATTGATACTGAACTGAGATGAATTCCCTTTTCAAGTAAAAACGGAACCCCATTATTAACCCCTACTATCTATCAAAAATTGCTCTTTTAAGCCGTAATAAAGAGACACTTGATTTTTTTTATTAGTGTGTACCTACTATAATATACCCTTGATTAATTATATTCAAGATTTGAATTATATTAATTAAATGCTTCCCAGGAGCGTCGGTGCCAGTACGCGAGAGCGATGGTCTGTCGCGGTTGCCGCATCTTCACCAGTGGTTTAGAACCACACTCGCCGTTATTATGTACCTGACTAATGGAACTTTACAGGTAACATTGATTTTTATGAGATTACAAAACTAAGATATACTCTATTTTTGGACATAGAATGATGAAAGTTTAGTGATTTTCTTAAGTGGTCCTTATAAAAAGATTCAATTTCAATACTTATCCATACCTGAACATAAATTTACGTGTATTTAGTGCACCACTGATGAAAATTCCTAGATTATGTTCAAAATACAAAATTCTATTTTTGTTTATGTTGATATTTGTATCGGTTAAATTTAAGTTTATGCCCCATCCCTCATGTCGGATTATGGTTACATGGGCGTACGCACATCAATGCAATTTTCTTAAAATTATGCCTATAATTCATCTAACTTTGGACATTATTTTTAGCATTTCTAATAAAAAAAAAAAACGAAGTTTATTAGGTTGTTTATGATTACTTAAGTATTAACCTATTTAAAAAATATTTTTGATGGAATACAGCGTATTAAAAAAGCAGATTAAACGAGCTGCAGTGTTTACGTAAATATACGACCCACCCGAAAATATTTGTCCGATAAATGCGACGTAAGCGGTTAAAGGGTTAAGGGAGAATCCAATAGTGGCATTTGACGAAAAATAAGGTGTACTAGTCTGAAATTTTCTGGCTCTAAGCTTTGTCCAGAATAGACTGAAATTTTTCGACAATAAACATCCTCACATTTTAAGCATTTACTTCCTCGCTTATGTTAAGGGGGTTTCAAACATCCTATACTCCACGCTCCTTATTAACGCCCTTGTCTATCCAAACTTAATTTAGGTAAGTCCTATCTAAAGGGCAAAAATATGTATGTCTTATTCTCCTATTTTATTTCTATTTTTAATTTTTGAGGATGGTTACA
This sequence comes from Cecropterus confusis, assembly GCA_018251515.1. NCBI lineage: Eukaryota > Metazoa > Arthropoda > Insecta > Lepidoptera > Hesperiidae > Cecropterus > Cecropterus confusis. The sequence continues at coordinate 11,578 of DWTU01000529.1, forward strand.
TACAGATGGTTTACAATCATAACTGTTGCTCATGCTAATACATTATCATATTGTCCACAGATAAACTTCCAAGACCACACAAAGATTATACTTTGTCCACTCATGCAAGCAGTCACATACATAGATGTAGAGAAGAACTTCAGAACATTCCGTTTCAACACAATCGAGGAGTACGGCTGTGATAAAAAATTGTACACAAATCTCACTTATGCACTCGAAAAACTTAATAGCGTACTAGCAAATGAACTATGCTAGTAGTGTTAGTGACTTATTAGTGTGTAACAATTGATTAAATGAATTCGATGCCCAATCTCATATTGGCATAAACTTGAACAGTTTGAGTGCTTTATATTTTTACTGCACTACACGTAAAATTATTTTAGTAAAAGTTGTAACGATTATATGTAATCACTTCTCATTATTTCATGTTACACTCGATCTTGGTTTTCGTTTTTTTTTTTGTTATTTAATACCTTTTTATTTATTTTAAAGAATATTTCATCTAACTATTCCATACATCAATGAATAATTGTTGGTCGCTTTTCTGTTTGGTTGCGACTTCGTACTGTGAAAATTTTAAGATATTCATCTTATTTTAGCAACTATAAATTTGGTTTATGAATTTATGTTATCATATCTTATGTCGCCGATTGTGTCAGCGTGCCTTCTTGTTAATTTAGGTATTTGTTAAGTGAAATTTTTAGTTGTGAGCTAGTTACATGACCATTTTATCCATAGTAATGTTATGTTGCACCATGACTGAGGGGCCAGGTGCGGGCGGTTATGTGAACATTTCGAACATTTTATTTAGTTTTATATTACTTGTTTTTATAACAATTATTTCGGTTCTTTAGTTACGTATATCGACATTTTTTCTTTAGACACGCCTTTCCTCTATTTTTCTAGATTTAATAAAATTCGATTTACATGTAATGCAACATTTAGATACTCGTCAAGTACAAACGAATAGGCGCGAACACAAGTGTAAATTACTTCCTCGGATGTATTCAGAACTTACCACGAATACTCATCTCTTCACAGTTGTCTGCCCTTAGCATAAATCGAATAATTGTTTGTAATTGTTCAGAAAATTATTCGGCGAAATGAATTATTTGGGACTATCTAAATATTGCATAACAGAACTCTTCACATGTTTGATTTACAGAAGAAATCATAAAATTATCGGTAAGTCAGTATTATGTAAATTGAATGCTCTAGAAGCACCACAAATATGTTACTTGGAGGTTTCTCAAAGGTCTGTTACCTCATATGTAATCTAATATTTGACAATAAAGTTGATAGTATAGATTAAAAACTGCATTTTCATTTTAATATTAAATTTATTTAATATCCTCAATTAAAAATAGAATAACTTAAACGGGTGTGTTACTGTAATGATAAAGTTAATCTTCTTTGGCTGTGACCAATTGTAAGAGAGTAAGATGCTATGAGTAAATAAACTACCCAGATTTTAATGCTAATAAAAGCACTAAGAATAGCTCAAAATTTCTTCATTATAACAATATTGACTCTAAATACAATATCAAAGGTGTCAAAACATTACAAAATTGTACTGTCATTGTGAAAAACAGTAATTTTGCTGATGTTTCATATTTGTTTGTTATAAACAAACTTGATATGCTATTATGACCTCTTAAGACAATTCAGTGAAATTAAAGGAACCTTTTCCTACACCCACAGTTTTTATCACATTGGACATTACAAAATATAATGCCACCACTTATTTGAACCGTTTGTGCAAATTATATGACTATGCTCGCTACTGTTCATAATTCTTCATGTATTGCGTGTTTTTGCTGATGGGGTAACATCTCGCTTGGGTGTATAAAGAGTCCCTCTTGCACCAGCCACTCTGAATAGGCACCGTATTGTGAAGAAATGCCTACTATCTCTCCCTGACCACTGATAGGTCGGCCGAATGTACGCCCTGAACCAGCTAAGTATCTGTAAAATAAAAACAGTATTAATGTTTAATGTAACATGTCGACGTAAAAAAGGTGATTTTTTTGCAGAGTATAAATAAAAAACAATAGGGACCACTTAAATTTCTCAAATCTCAAATTATTTTTAGCTCTAATAGTCATTTATCATTATGTAGATTACAGAGTTCTATCTTGTTCGGTTCTAAAACTGCTATCATGTTTAACTAGATGAGCCCCGCGATTATACCCGCGTTTAAAAAATGTTGCTTGACATAGCCGAACACACCGAACATATAGCTGAAATTTTGAGCTTATGCAATTTTAACAAAATACAATTATTTCAGAGAGGACTAATAGCATAGCAACTGACATTAGTGGCAGTGATGGTGGCTGCGTGCGCATAGAGCACGCGCGGTTTATTAGGTTTTAATTTTGTATATGAAATCCTAATTTCATTTTCTAAATTATAAGTAGCCTGAGTTACGCCGTGTAACATAAGCTATCTACCAGTGAAAGTCCCGTAAAAATATGTGCAGTATTTTCGGTGATTAGCCGGAACAAACACATAATTTTAGTAATTGATTTCCTGTTATAAGCATTATGCATATTGTCATATACATTTGGCAAAAAGCTGTTATTTTGATATTACAAACATACACTCCAATTTTATTGAAGTGAAACTTCTTTATCAATGTATCAGAGAAATTTGCTGTAATATTTTTCTGTTACACACCATATTTATCTTGATAAAAACTGCACAACAACTTAAGTATATATTTTTATGTAAAGATAATATCAAAATCCAGGAGCCTCCAGCCAGAACGGATGATGTAGTTCACAGAGAATATACACATTCACGAAACATAGGGAAAAGTTACAGATGCAACTGTTTGTTGAATTTCCTTGGTAACTCAGGGCTAGAAATTATATAATAATATCTAGGCCTCCTAAACTACAAACATTCACTTGTTGCTGTTGAGTTATATTGCTTTGGAAAGCCAGATTTATAATTTATAGGTATTTTCTGTGACTCCATACATGGGATTTTCTCTAGTGTGGTCTGCTATAAAATCATCAGTAACTTATTTTGAGTGAGTTGACTGATCATCCTTAAATTAATGTGCCAAGTTAGAGTCTGTCTAGAAACTTTGCGTGTTATAATGCCTTTAGTATTTTTAAATGGTATATTTAATTCTACTATTTCTGCTACTTTTTTTTATTGCTACAATTTTTGGACACAAAGTATGTTGTTACTACTACAATATATACTTACGCAGATGTGTCTACATGTCTCAACTTCACAGGAGTGTCTCTTCTCCAATAGTCATTATTACAGATGACAGTCCAGTTGTCTCCGCTATCCCCCTCTCCTTCCTCATCACCGTAACAAGACACCTCCTGGTTACCCGAGAGAGGCGATGAGAAGTAGTGAGAGTGTAGGTTCTTCTTTGTGGCTACATGTTGTAACCGGACATTTGTGTTGCATTTAATGGGCGATCTGGAATTTGAAAGGGAAGGAAATTCATATATTGGTTATACAAAAACGCAATGGATTCAAAACATTGGTAAAACCAAATACATCTTTGTTCGCAAACCTATATCAACAACTGTTACTTGTACTAATTGATTTTTTTATGTAAGTTTCTTTGTACAAATTTTTGATGACTAATAATTAAAAATTAATTATTAAAACTTTTGAGATCAATTAAATGTTTCAAAACAATGTAATCTAGTCACTGTCTATATGATTTTTGTGGAAAGTAAACAAAAAAATAACTAAAATTAATGTAGAAAACCTCCCACAAAAATATTGCATGCATTTAATATGACTTTATTTTTACTTAGAAATTACGATTTCGGGAACTGTTTTTTATAGATTCTTTCAGACTCTAGTAAAAGTTTAGGACTCTATCAAAAGTATGAGAGCACCATACCCGCGCTTGCAAGTTTCACCCGCCACGGGCCGCACCAGCCAGTGGCTGTTGTTGTCGTCTGTCACGTCCACCGCCGTCACGGACTGCTGACCAGACCCTGAACCGTACTTCACGTCATGCGAATGCAGCCTTAATCGCAGGTCTGTGTTCATTAATTTTAAAATCGTGCCGCATGATACAAATTGCGCCTTTGAACCTGTAAAAAATAATCATAATTGTTATGTTTCAAGGCAGAATATTAAGATACTAACTCATTCATGATTTCCACTCATAACATAAGGCCACGTAATTGTTAGCGGACTGGGGTGGTGTGCGATAAACAGAACACATTTTTAAACAAAATTTTAGTTAAGTAAGACATTTTAAAAGTAAATAAAATTATGTACCTTCAGATACGTGAGTTAAATTTAATAAAATAAAAATAACAAGTACGGGAAATGCCGCAAATGCAACGAAAATCTTTGAAAAAGCCATTATCTGCCTCACTTCAGCACTTCGTCAATGACAGATTGACATCGTAATCCATCGCATCACAATGACAAGTGACACTGAAATCACTGACAAAGGAATCATGCCGTTATTCTTTATTTGCATACTTTGAAATGCACAAAAGACCTAAAATTATAGTAATTCAAAATTCTCTTTTTTTATTTATTACATTTTTTACTTTATTTCATTAAATAAAAAAAGTTTTATACATTATACTATACAATATTACAGTATCATACGGTAGCTGTATAGATATGTAAACAGATAAACAATTACAATGAAACATGTCATAGCCCTCAGTTGTCACTGCCAATTTCAAATTGACTGTCAAAAAATACCTAGAGATTGAGCAATTTTATTCTATATCATATGGAAAATGAAATAATTCAGTATATTTCTACTGTTCCTCTACTTTACTACTGAACTTATTGCACCTTGGTCATTTTCTCTATTCATATACAATATGGACAATAGCAGTGCTCCAGTAAACACAAGTAAAGGTAAGCAATTAAATTAATATTTCATTACATTGTTGGCATACATTAAGAAACATGACAAAAATCAAGTTTTCTCCTCTTTCAGTTCCATTCGATCCTGGCTGGAACGATCCTCCGAAATTAGCGTATAACGCACAGCAAACTACGCCAAACCGACCGCGTAACTTTTTAAACAAACGCGTTGCCTTTCCTTTATCGGGGGGCAGTAGTAGCCCTGCTCCTCCTCCCCCAATCAACTTACCACCTATGCCGACATCAGTGCTACCTCCACCACCCATACCCATCAAACCCTTAGAACAAGAGG
>DWTU01000530.1:0-16738 GCA_018251515.1 Cecropterus confusis
CACCCTTCAGACCAGAACACTACAGCGCATAACGCTGCTGTTATTAGGCAAAAATAGGTGTGGCGGTGGTGCTTCCGGAGTCGAATCACAAAGAGTTCTACCACCTTCAAATATCTAATCAGCTATTTTGAAATAGTTTTAATAGATTATAACAGGGTTTACACTTACTAGGCAAACAAGCCTACTTACATAAATATTCTGCTTTAATTAATACAAGGGCAGACAAGTGAAAGAAAATTCGTTTATGAACAGATTATTAACATACCAGTTAGGAAAAGGTCGACATTCGTCACGTTTTTCAGGAGAGAAGCACCCGAACCAGCGCACAATGCTACATCTTTAACGGGACTATCAAGGGTCCTGCCTTTTCCCATTGCCAAACGAAGGTGCGATAGACCGGTCAGTTTCTTTATTCTCGCTACTGCCTCCTTTAATGTCAGCGGTGACTCCACACGTAAAATCCTTAAATCAATACAAATTTCTCAATAAAAATTAGGAATGAAAAATACGAAAAAGGCTTAGGAATAGGACATTATAAAGAACAAAAATTAGGAAAATTCTTGTGATAAGGTCAAATAAGAAGGAAAGTCACCCAGTAAATACTAAATTACAGTTGTGTGTGAATGTGGACGAACTTGTTGTGATTAAACCAATGTTAAGTGCTGCTGTTCTGTGTTGCAGGGTCTTTTTTTTAATAGTATGGAAGTAGCAAACGAGCATGCAGTCCACATTATGGTAAGGGGCCACTGCCGCTCATAACATCTGTAATCAACCCTAGGTAAGATCAAAGTTTCACCTAAGGTTAGTCACAAATGCGTTGCTACCCCTGAGGACTAAGGTAGAATGCCTCGAAAAAGTATGTCTTTGTTGCCACACCCTTCAGACCAGAACACAACAGCGCATAGCACTGCTCTTATTAGGTAGAAATAGGTGCGGCGGTGGTGCTCCCGGAGTCGAACCACAAAGAGCTCTACCACCTTCAGTTCACTTGAAAATATGTGATATCAAAACAGAATTCCTGTAGCATTCGACCAATCGTACAAATATCTATTTTAAATACAAACATCACGCGCACGCAGCGCGGGCGGTTAGCCGCGTAATCAATACCGCGAACGCAACACCACCCGTGCGAGATACACACAAACATCCTTAATACGTACTTAAAGTAGCTGAATACACTTCTGATTTTAATGTATACAAGGTGAACTTTCTTATACTATTTCTGTCAATCGACTTTGAGATATAAAGTCCAAAATATTGATGAAAAAGTAGTAATATCGAAGTAAATGAGCATATAGTTCGTTCGGTGGCAAGGCCACTGTCGTCCATGGACATAGAAATTAACGTTCGATAAGATCATAGTTCTACCTGAGGTCGGTAACAGATGCGTTCCAACCCCTGAGAAGTAGATTTGAATGCTTCGTATCACTGTCTCCCTTATACTTCAAAGAAGACCACAGTAGTGCTTGACATTGCTGTTACAAGGCAGAAATAGGTGTGTTAACAGCCACCACCTGGAGTTGAATCATGGCTCTACATCCTACCTAACTGTCAGCGACTATACTATATGGCGTGATAAAATGTTACTCACTGGCAGCTCGCTTAGCTTCTTCCTTGGCAGCCTCAGCAGCCTTCCTGGCCTCCTCCTTAGCCGCCTCGGCCGCGACCCTCGCCTTTTCCTTAGCATCTTCCGCTGCCTTCTTGGTAGTGTCCACCGTAGCGTTGATCGAGTCTGTTGAAGAAATTTCAATGAGATATTTAGGTCACGGTCAATGATATTATATTGTTTAGATATTCGGATAAAGGATAAATGCCAAAAATGTCGAGCAAGTTGGATGCTACTTTTCGCGCTATTCATGTAGCGGTCTACTAGTCGTTACTGAGTTGTACTTCAATTCGTTTTTAACATGCAGTAATTAGCTTGATATTGAGATTATAATAAAAGTCGTAATCCAAAACGACAGTTTTTATATCTTACTCCTTACAGGTATTTTTATAGCTACTAACGAATTAGAGTAACTTCTACATAACGACTGCCATTAGACGACAAGCTTCATTGAGCAGAGTTGTTACATTCATTAACACATTAATTTAAAATTCTTTATTTTTCACATTTTCTCCGCGGTATTTAGGAAATATTATATAATATATGTTATGGTGTCATCAACTTGACATCCACTATACACACGAATTAGTTCTGCAAGCTCTAGATTAATCTTTATTTCATCTTCAGAAATATTTATTGTAAAAACGAGTTCTTATTAAACATGGTGTCAAAAGCTTACTACATTTGTTAAGTACACACGCACTCAGATCACGCAATTTAGGTGAGTATATATTTTGATATTATTAATCTATATCTACCACAGCCATTTTATATGTCAAAGGTTATAGGTTGTCAAACATATTGATTTTAACGATTTAAGCCATCACTCTTTTATCAACAATCTATACCGCTCAAATCTTCTTCATCATCGTCATCATCATCATCGTCTGTATTCCCAGTATAATCAAATGTAAACAAAGACGAGTTTTTAGCACCGTCGAACTGACTTTGAATCATACCTACAAACACATTGACCTTTATTATATAGAAACTTGCTACACTCGCAAATCAAATCGAAGAAACATTACCTGTAAAATCATCGTAAAAATCACCGCCTGCCTGTATCAAAAATTCGGAGGTTTCCTTAGTTTCAAGCCCGTTGTTAAAAGATTCTGTGATCGAGAGATAGAAAGTAAAGAAGAATACAAGAAACTATATACCATTGAAGAAATGTTATTAAGAAGTACCTTTAGCGTCTTCTACAATATCCTCAGTAGCAGCTTCCGTGCCCGACACCGAAGTTGTTATTTCGTCTACAATAGATTCGAAAAGAAATATTAAGCAGAAAGAAAAATAATCAGCCCCACATGCAACCAACTCATTCTACAATAAATAAACATCAGGCAAACATGCTGCATGCAACTAAAATTATTATTAACACAAGACTGAAATAAATTAAGAACAATGAAGCAAAATGATCGATCCTTCGTTGGGTATTAAATAGACAATTGTCTATCGCAAAAGAGTCATCAATAACATAGTAAATCAACACAGAAAGACAACTTCGAGAACAATGAATACAATACCTTTAGCGCCGGAGACGAAGGAAGTACCTTTATCGACTACAGTACCAGCTAATGACTTTGTTGTGTCTACAGTACTCTGTACGGAACTCGCTACGGTATCTACAATAAAATTTAAATGTGAAGCGACAACATAATGCGACAATACCAGGGAATGTATGAAATGTTTGTAGTACCAAACCTATAAAACCAAATGTAAACAGTTTAAGGTAAATTGAAGCTTTCTCCGTAGTTAATCAAATATTGGTGTTCAAGTTTTCTTTATGGTACTGGTTTTTATTACATGTTAAATGACTTTTAGTTTAACATTATTATTGATTCTTCATCGTAATAATTAACTATACCTTTGGCACTACCAACGAAAAACATTCCCTTATCAACGGTTGATGCTGCAACGTTCTTTGTGGTGTCTAGCGTGCTCGCTACAGTATCTATGGAGAATGTAATACAGCGTACAGCAAAAATATTAAGATAAATACATAATAAAAGCATCTGTTTCACTTTAAATGCTTTGGTATCTTTACCTTTAGCGGTTCCTATAAGAGTTGTGCCCTTGTCCATAGCGGAGGAAGCTACATTTTTAGTTGTCTCTATTGTGCTATGCATTGTATTAGCTACTGTATCTACAAAAGAAAAAACGAAATTTAATACTAAATATGCTTATATAGTGCTTATGAGTGTAAATGATATATAAGCAAGCTTTACCTTTAGCGGTTCCTACAAAAGCAGTGCCTTTTTCAACAGCGGATGCCGCTACATTTTTCGTAGTATCTACAGTATTAACTACAGCATCTACAATAAATGCAAAATAATCGATAAATATTGCCTAACAAGAGATTTAGGAAATAAATATATAAATAAATATGGGTTGTGATACCTTTAGCGCTGCCTACAAGTGTAGTACCCTTTTCAACGGCAGAAGCTGCAACATTTTTGGTTGTGTCTACAGTACTATGTACAGTGTTAGCTACAGCATCTACAATTGAGGGTGAGAGGAATAAAGTTTTTAATTTGTGTTTTGGTAATAATTGTCTTACATATTAAGTGCATTAACATCGTGTATACCTTTAGCACTGCCTACAAGCGTAGTGCCCTTTTCTACAGCGGCAGCTGCTACATTCTTGGTTGTATCTACCGTAGTGTGTACTGTGTTTGATACAGCATCTATATTGAGGGTGATAGCGTTGAATTACAACACATTATATTGTGTTGATATTTAAGTACTACATATTTGTTTAAAACATATAGATATATATTTTGTTGGATGAAATATGTCTGCGTATTAGATTATACCTTTAGCGTTGCCTACAAATGTAGTGCCTTTTTCTACGGCGGCAGCTGCTATGCTTTTGGTTGTGTCTACGGTGGTGTGTACAGTGTTAGCTACAGCATCTACAATTGAGGGTAATAGCAATAAAGTTCTAAATTGTGTTTTAATATTAACTATCTAGCATATAAAGTATATATAGTGTTATATCATTAGCGCTGCCTACAAGTGTAGTGATCGTTTCGATGGCAGCAGTTCCTACATTTTTATTCGTATCTACAGTAATGTGCATAGTGTTTGCTAAAGCAATTACAATAAAGGGTGATAGCGATGAACATATTATAATTTGCATGCATATTAAGGAACTTGATATGTGCTTATAACATATATGCTTTGCTGAATTAAAGGTGTATAAATATTGGGTTATACCTTTAGCGCTGCCTACAAGTGTAGTACCCTTTTCTACGGCTGAAGCTGCTACATTTTTAGTCGTGTCTACGGTACTGTGTACAGTGTTTGCTACAGCATCTATAATTGTGGGTGAAAACGGTCGACGATACAATTTGTGCCAAAAAAACATTAACGGCTGAAGCTGCTACATTTTTAGTTGTATCTACAGTGGTAGCTACAGCATCTACAATTGAAGTGTGTCTATCAATCATTCATTTTTCTTTTTAAATAGTGACTCCAAAAAATGTGATAATTCGAAAAATGTTTTCAATAATTCTTTTAAAAAATTACTTACGGCACGAATTATGTGTGTGTATTTCATCGCTTGACTTACCCTTTGCACTTCCTATGAGGGATGAGCCCTTGTCGACAGCAGAAGCCGCCACATTTTTAGTTGTATCTACAGTGGTGTGAACTGTGTTCGCTACGGTATCTACAATTACGTTAAGCGATAAATAAGTGTGTATTAGCAAATAAAAATTTAAATTGAAAATAAAGGAAAAAAGCTGCTACCTTTAGCACTGCCAACAAATGATACACCCTTATCAACAGCTGCTGCCGCTACGTTTTTTGTGGTATCAAAAGTGCTTGCTACGGTATCTACAATAAATAAATAATACATAATAAAGAATAAATTCTTATGCAACTGAAATTAAAAAGAAGCATTAATAATAAAATCAAAAACTGGTCGAATATATAGTTACCGAATAAGCGGATGGGAATAAAAAAGACAAAATAAACAAGAAGACGGTACTGTTTCGCCTTTTGCAGCTCAAGAAATAATTAAATTTATTTTTTGTATTTAAAATATTTGCTTTGACTGATTTCTCTAAATAGCGGATAGAAAATTCTGAATCTCTTCCACCCGTTTAAAGATTTACATCTATGCTACTTTCTTCACCAGATGTAGCCACGTTCTTTCGAATTTTAACGGTGCTCGATACAGTATTCGTAATTGTATCAATATTTTATTGTACAAAAAGTTTGACTTCTCGTAAATTACGTTTCGCAAATTATGCATCGAGTAAATTATCCATAAGAACTTGATATCCATAAATATACATATTAACAAAGTTGCCATAAGAGCGGTGGACCGAGAAATTCAATCGTGAACTAGCCAAGCGTTGGTTGTTGATAAGAATATTGACTATAAATATTATACATAAGAAGTCCTACGACTTAAGGGATTACTTAAAATGTACGATTTTTACTAAATTTCCGTAGAATTCAAAACGTATTGAATTGTATTTATGCCTTATTTTGTATTGTAGTATATAGTAAAAAGTTATTTTGTTTTTCAATAAGTAATTTGTAAGTATTTTTATAATGAAATATTTTCTTAGATTAACTCTACTTTTCGCTGTTCCAACGTATGACATGCCAGTATCAACAGCGGATGCTGCAACTTTTTTGGTAGAATCTACCGTGCTTGCTACTGAGTCTAAAAATTTTAAATTATTTTTGAAAAGATATCAGATTTCCAGAAATTATTCTGTTTAGTATTAAGTATATTTGTTATTATACCTTTGGCTGTTCCAATTATAGTTGTGCCTTTATCGACAGCGGATGCTGCTACATTTTTAGTGGTATCAACGGTAGTATTAACAGTCGATACTACAGTATCTACGAAGCAAAACAAATAAATGGTGATAATTAAAAAAATATATAATCGGTGAAAAAGCTCTTGAAATAAAAACCGTTAATGCAAATATCTAAAAAATGCAACGCAGTTAAGCTCGAAAATTATGCGCATATTTGAGTAAGTTTATGATCAGATTTGCACTTAAATATCTATCATTATACGATATCGTAAAACATTTAACGGCTTCATTGAGTGAATTTACCTTTAGCAGAGTCCACATAAGATTTTCCAGTATCAATAGTACTTTGAGCGGCTTTCTTTGTGTTATCTACAGTTGTTGCTACAGTATCTACAAATACGAAAAAAATACGTAACCAAAAAAAGATAAAATATAGCGGCTATGGATAAACGGAAACTCGAAAAATAAAAAATAAACGCAAAAATTAAAAGCACAAATACCTTTAGCGCTCTCTAAATAACTCTTGCCAACATCAAAAGCAGAAGTCGCATAAGTTTTTGAGAAATCCAACGCCGATTGTAATGTATTTTGTGCTGTATCTAAAGCAGTTAGCAAAACAAAAAACATAATCAGTTACTCAAACAATAACAACAGAAAGCACAACAAGGAAACTAAAGACATTCAAACACAAAACACAGTATCACATCAAATTATTGTAATGCTCTAGACTCAAATCGAAATAATAATGGTTTCCTTCTATATAATATATAGAATGAGAAAGACGAACGTAATCGATTAATATAAAGTTGTCTAAGCACTTTCATAAACACTCACAAACAGTTATTTTTAAAACACAAAAGCCAATTAACTTAATGTTTTATACCTTTCGCTGAATCAACACATGTTTTTGTGGTGTCAGCGGCAGTGCTAGCCGCATTTTTGGTTCCTTCTACAGTACTATGGAGTGTGTTTGCGACCGAATCTACATGACGTGAAAGACAATAAATCAATAAAAACAAAAACGAAAATAAGAAACAATACAAAAAACAGTGCTCTACGTTCATTACCTTTAGCAGAAGTGGCATACGATTTGCTAGTATCAAATGCAGATTGTGCAGCTTTTTGCGTACTGTCTACTGTGCTCGCTACAGTATCTACAAATAGAGCATATCTATAAAAATAATTCCGTCAAGGGATACGGTAGACTTGACTGAAACCATATCTAAATAATAAAACATAAAAAAATATTGATTTCGAGTCGGCAACATATATCTACCAAATTCGGATTGTCGATTACTTTCTTAAATTATAATGGTGAAAATAGTCGCCATATTGGCCATATCCATAAATCATAAGAGGCATTAATTGTTTATCTTACTAATATCATACAGTTGAAAGTTTGTGCGGATGTATGTATTTGTTATTATTTCACGCAAAAATTAGTTGAAATTATTTTATTAATAAGATTAAGACATGGGATACTAATTTACGTAATAAGCGTGGCCAATATGGGACTCGCAGGAATATGCTAGTGTTTAAAAACTGTTTGCTTTTTATATGTCAAACTATATTTTTTTTAATTTTAATAATATCCCATATTAAATAAATGTTCATTACACTTATTTACCTTTAGCGGAGGTGGCATAAGATTTGCTCGTGTCAAAAGCCGACTGAGCCACTTTTTGTGTACTGTCTACCGTGCTGGCTAACGTATCTACAAATTGAGATTAAATGAGTATATTAAATTTAAATTTATCTCAATTTCATTGTTTATAATAATTGATTTGTATGTCACTACCTTTCGCGCTTGCGGCATACGATTTGCCAGTGTCGGCAACAGACTGAGCGGTATTTTTCGTAGTGTCTACAGCGCTTTGAACCGTGCCAGCAACTGAATCTAATTAAATGAAAGAATTACATATTTTTGAATTTATTAAAAAAAAATTCCGAATAAATTATTTAGTATAAGTTTTATATATTACCTTTTGCGCTTATAGCATACGATTTCCCAGTATCAAAAGCGGATTGAGCCGATTTTTGAGTAGCATCTAGCGAGCTGGCTACGGTATCTACATAAAAGATATTTATTCAGTATTATGTTTCTAGCAAAAAATTCTTTGAAGGGTTTAATTTTCTTCTAAATATATGTATATGTACCTTTAGCGCTCGTGGTATATGATTTACCGGTTTCAAACGCAGATTGAGCAGATTTTTGGGTAGCAGCAGCTGTGCTTTGAATGGTGCTAGCTACAGTATCTACAATACAAGATTTACGTGATAATAACACAACATGAATAGAATACACATACATAACTGAATATTGTTTTATTTACCTTTAGCACCTGCGGCATATGATTTCCCAGTATCAAAAGCGGATTGAGCTGTCTTTTGCGTGGTATCTACAGTGCTTTGAACAGTGCTTGCTACGGTGTCTACAATATTAAACATATTCTTTAAAATTTTGCCGCTTTTTAACAAAACAATATAAATAAATTATGACGATATGCATAATGTATACCTTTAGCGCTCGTAGCGTATGACTTGCCGGTCTCCAATGCGGATTGCGCAGTTTTTTGTGTCGTATCTACAGTACTTTGGACTACATTCGATACAGTGTCTACAAAAAAGTATATAAGCCCATAAATTAAACTTAGCCTATCTACTTATTCTAATGAATGAGCTTGATACAAAATAAAGTGAAATGTTATATATCATGCAATATTGTGATTGCGAAGTGTTAACGAAGATATTTACTTTTTCAATACCCATGTCAATATGTGCGCCAAATCCACGTACATGTGTTTACCATAACTTTAAGCTATCTACAATATTACTTCATTTTCGAAATTTACAGGAGCAACGTGCAATGTTTAATGATGCAACTTACCTTTAGCGGTGTTGTACGCAGCTTCAGCGGCTTTCTTCGTATTATCTGCGGTGGTCGCGAGGGTGTCTGTATTCGCCAAAGCAGAATGAACAGAATCATAAACAGAAATGTTAAAAAGCTGTGGAAATGTTACGGGAAATAAATTAAGATGAAAGTAAAAACTTCTACTTGTATAAGCAAACGATTAAAAATAAACTTAATTCTTCTAAGTGCAAAATAGCTTAAGAGATTTAGTGATATTTGGCATAGATCTGTCTTAACAGCATACCTTTATCGTATCCTCTGTTAGACATTGTTAACACTTGAAAACAAACTTCGTTATACGTACCCAAACATAATTGCTTTATAATTAAGTTGAGAATGTCTGGCATATATATGTAACTTCATCTCTCTTTGATTTCCTATTTAGTCTCATTCATAAATGAACAATTTGTGAGATAAGATGAGTAGAGTACCTTTGGTTGTGTCGACGACCTTCTTGCCGTCAGCCACTGCTCTGCTGGCGGCGTCCTTAGCTTCTCCGGCAGCGACCGAAACCTTCGCTAGCTCCTGGTCCAAAGCGTCAATGGCGGATTTCTTGGCGTCTTCAGCTGCAGAAAATTAGTACCACTAAGCGATTTATTCGAATACCGTTGAAGTGGGTGTAAATTTAGCCCTGTTGTTTCTATACTGAAGGTGTGGACAATAACCATTGAACATACGAGAGCTTCCAATACATGTATCTCACTTTATATTAAAGAATGTAGAAGACATTGTTGTCGTATATTTTTAGTAAATAGCTAAAGTAGGTACATATTAGTGGTAAAATTTACTTAATAGAGACTTTGGGGACCAGTTCTAAAATCATTTAAATAATCCATGTTGAGAACAAATACGTATTTTGTACAGTGTCAAAAAATATGAACCACATTTTAAAAAATCTTTCATAAAAATATTTTAATATGTGAATGTGTACTGTGGTGGCCATAAAGTTTTTCCATGATATATGTACATTTGGTCCGTTTATCGAACGTTCCAATTATTCTAATCGCTATTACGTAGATAATGGGTCCGGTGTATGTACCTAATGGTTGTCTAATGGGGTTTTTAACATGTATACATGTGACTTCAATCTATGTAACAATAACAAAATATTGGACTTTTCTTCAAATAAAAAACAGCACGATTATCTGTTTATACTTATACTTGTATTTTGTTTATCTTTAAATTTAACTATTTCATTATAAAATATTTATAATGAAAGTAGCAAATGATTACGCAACCCGCTGATATTAATTGATCACTGGCGATCATGGACATTTCAAACCAATCCATTCACAAGTCGCAGTCACAAGTCTATCGCTACTTCCGAAGACAGATATAGAAAGTCTCCAAAAAGTAACCTTTCTACACCGTAAAAAATCAAATCGTTTAATGGTAAGTACTTCTTCCACAAACGAACATCATCTTATACTACTTTCAAGATATGCAAATCTTAGAGGATGACGCACCAAAGCATACTCCCGCAATTTAGAATCATTGTATCGCAAGAGAGGATCATAAAAATCGCTATCGACACGTTATCAATTGCATCTCTTCAAACATCCTGAGCGAGTCGAGCGAGTTCTGAACAAACCCATTTACTCCAAAAAGCTGTGCAACCGGTATTCTAAATTGGGTCTGGGAAAATGCGTACACAAAAAGTATAAAAAGGTATAGTTTATATATTAAGCTGGGGCGTAGCAATGCTCCTGCTCAGTAGTAGGACGCAACATAATTACGTCTTGGTTCGACGCTACTCGCGATATTCAAATTTAAATTCTCTTAATTTTTTACATTTGTAACAGAAAGTTTGCTCTACGTTACTCCCTTATCACACCCATTAATCCACAGCACGGCAGTATGCCACTCGTGTTACAAGGCAGAAATGGTGTAGCGACGATGTCTCCGGAGTCAAACTAAAACATAGATAACACTGTCACCTTACAATCTCACGTAAACATAAGTCTTTTCAGGCAATCACCGGACTTTTTGTCATATTACTGCCGAGTTACTCGAACTAGAGATACATGTGGAAGGTGGTAGAACTCAGTGTGGTTCAACAATAGCGGCACCACCGCAACGTCTCTTTTTGACTAACAGCACATGTTTTAAGCGCTGTTGTGTTCTAGTTTGAAGGGTAAGGGAGACATACTAATCCGAGGCATTTCAACTAAGGCCACAGGGAGAGCAACGCATCTATGGCTAATCTCCGGTAAGGCTGTGATTTTTCCGGGGTTGATTACAGGCGCTCATGGGCGGCAGTGGCCACTTACACGACATGTTTCTATGCAACTTCTATATTATAAAATTAATGGTTATCGTTACCAGAGTTAGCAGCCTCAGTAGCAGACTTCTCCGCGCCGCTGATCATCTCGCCGGCCTTCTTCACCTGCCCTTCGACCACCTGGGCGGCCTCAGCTGCCTTCTCCTGGGCGAGTTGCTCCGCATCCTTCTTCTTGCGGTCGAAGAGGGAGGCGGTCTTCTCGCCGATGCTTCGGAAAGCGCCTGCAAATGTTACTTTAATTTAACACTTCGAAGTAATGGGCAGTTGTTGTAATATAATATTAGTTGGTATTGTAAGGTAAACATGTTCACACTCCAAACACTTGTTGTTTGGCACTTAACCGCCTGAAGAAGGCTTTGAAAGAATTTGCCGAAATAAAGATCTTACGATATGAAGGAAGCTCATCTTTTCGACTAAGATTTTGAGTTTTAAGACCTTACGTACCTACTCATACATTGTTGGAGTGAGGAGGTAGGGTGGCTCAAATACTAGGGGTATTCATCTGCCAAAGTTAAAATTATACAACTTTATACACTCGAGTGCGCTCTATATTTTTATATAAACGTAGTACAATAAATTTTAAATTTTAAAATACTTAACTCGTGCTGCATAACATTGATTTATTGTTCGTTATACGAATAATTCACAAAAGAAACTTTGTCAGTAAAACAAATTGAATTAAAAATTAATTATTTAAAAATCCTTAATTTGTTTAATAGCATAACATGTATGTATATTATTATTATGTATCATGGTATTTCTAAGAACGTAAAATTTTTAAATCTGTTACTACTATATTATGCTAGGAAGATGTTTGCTTAAATAATTGCACTTTGAGTTGCTTCTATGATTTTAATGTTGATTTCATGTTCGGAATATATTTCCGTCTTCATAACGTCATTAATCGCGTCCGTCTTCAATATTCATATTTGAAATTGAAATGTGTTTCGGATGAATATTTAACGGTTTGCTTCCAAATGACCTCCATAAACCCAGTCGTGAAGTAAATAACTTTGTTATTTACCTAGTTTATCAGTTAAATGTCTATATAGATTGAGTTCGCGGTGATTAACCCTAATGGGTTTAGATATTAAATGCTAAAAGAAAAGTGGCTCATAGCGGCAATTAGTAGGTCCTTATACATTAATTAATTTAAAAAGTACCTATATTTTCAAAACTGAAACGCATAAAATATGTATGTTGTAACTTTCCGAAATGTAGTCGGGGATAAAAATCAAATAACAGTTGAGCATGCAGCCCACCTTAGTATTTAACTAGGGGGACTGCACCGCCATTTGTTTTGACATGCTCATTTTGGTATTATGACATTCCAAATAAAATTGTAGCCTTCACTTAGATCGATTACAAAGGTACATGTTATCCTTCAGGACTGAATTCGAACGCCTTGCCTCTTTAATGGTGTGCCGGTAGCAGTCTTAATCAAGCCACGAACTGCAGCACGAGTTCCCAATGAACGCGCCGCGGCGCCACATTGCGCCGTAGAAAAAGAAAGTAATGAGAGGGCGCTGTGAGTCACATTGATTTGAGTAGTTATTTTACTTTATTTTGTTTTTCTACCTTTCTTTTGTTTTAGCGTTTCAATTTTAAATTGACAAAAATATAATACAAAACCAAGTTTCATATTGAGGTCGTTTTAATTTTTGTGTTTATCTATCCAACTGCTAAAACTGTATTGTAGGTACCTTTCATCTGTATCTATATCAAGTAGGGTTAGGTGCGGTAACAAAATACTAAAATTGTAAGATCCGACTGCTATAAAAGGTTGGGAGCCACTGTGCTAATTTCTTTATGAAACTCATTCTACGGACTTAATTATAAGTATGAACTTTTATGTAAGCCATCCTATGTTTCTATAAAGTGTGCACATACAGTAGGTACCAAGTGGCAGTATCGATTCATCTTCGCCCGGTCAAGGTGTCCTTCACCTCAAATACATTTTATTTCATACTTCTTTCAGAAACTGTATGTGTAAGTGTAAAAGTATGTAAACATAAAACATAAACGCTTTCTACAATCAGTCCCACAGTAGGATTTTCTCCTGTGTCGTGAGTGCCATGGACACACAAAGACGAATACATAAACACGCAGACCCAGAATAGAAATCTAAACTCATCATTCAGATATCTGTCTGGCCGGGGATCGAACCCGGAACCCACTGCGTGTCAGACCGATACGGTGACCGCTCCACCACGTGGGTCGTCAATATAAGGATCAATACAGATTTTATATCATACATACTTGGATACTGTGTTGTTTTAATTAATTAAATAGTAAAATATTGACAAGGCGAGAGTGCAATATGAATACTAAGACTAATTAGAGAGAGTTTTCTAAAAATAATCAAAACAGTTAACTGTCTTATTTATTTATTTTCAATAGACAAGTAGTGACATCTAGTGTACAGATAAAGACTATTTAGTTTGTATTAAGCTTAGAAGCAAATTTCGTAAGCAACATTAATTACCACCGTGGCGTAAAGATATAGAACCCCAGCGAAATAACAAAAATAAATAAATACTTAAGCTTTTGTGCAGTTTTTATCAAGATATGGCGCGTAACAGAAGAATGTGACGCGTAACAGAAAAATGTGACGGCAAATTTCTCTCAAACCTCGATTAAGAAGTTTCACTTCAGGAATTATGATAAAAGAGGACAAGGTTACATGTCAAAGTGTACCGTCAAAATTATTTTTTATAAGTTTATGTTCACTACAATTCCATCAAACAGTGCCGTAACTGCAACTCGATTTTTGTGAATAATTAAAACCTGAATACATGCATTTTTTGTGCCATTCGTGTGTCCCAATAAACTGTACTATGTCATACAAATTCATTCAAGTAATCAAATTATTTATTGCACGTGCCATATACATGCCATAAAGTTAAATAAAGGTATTTGGCGCGACTAAATGGCACCCTTTGGTGTTGATGTGGGAGCGCCGTAAGAACACCATAACGTTATATGGGCTTATTGTTTAGTGTTATAGAAGGAACATACATACAGTTACTGTAAAAGCCTAAACTATACTAAAATCTAAGATTCAGTTATTCTGAAATGTACAAGGTCATTAATAAATCTAAGATCATCGTTTATTTCTAACTTATAATGTTCCAACCCAACCTAACCAATCCTATAGCATTTCATTCAACTTAATCTATTGAGATTCATAAAGAATTGGTTAAGTGAGGTTGGAACATGAAAGAAAATACGTACAAAACTAAGTGAGAAATGCACGGTAGCGCCCTGCGGGCGGGTCCAATTCATGAAAATTCTGTATTAAAAGTATAATATTTACGCGTGTAGATGTAATTGTAAAATAACATATCTTTTTCTTACTCTGCGCAATAAACAGTATGTAACGTAAGAAACTTTGCGCCGTGTTTATTTTTAGCTATTTGCCGCCTAAGGCTAAACCTATGATATAAAAATACGTTAGAAAATTACTTAAAATGAATTCTATCATTCTAAGTATATGAAACCGAGAAGCACTCTAAGCTTTTTAAATGAAGCGCAGTTGCCAGACATAACAAAAAAAATTAAATAACCTTATGTTGTTATGTTGTGAGTCCTTCAGCATTTATACTGTAATGTATGGTACATTTAATAGTATTGCATAATAGTTAAACACCAAACTTAAACTTGTTTTAAATAAGTCGAAAAGTGAATTTTGTGAGTCCAACTCAATTATAATAAAAATAAAAGGTGGTCAGTCGAAAAGAGAACTTTAAGCAACACGCTCATACGCATATTTTGTTAACTGAATACCGCGGTTAAAAAAATGCAACAAAACTTTAACTTGTAATCGTTTTTGATAGAGTTGTTGGATTTTAATAAAACAAGGAGTAATTGTTAAATCAAATACAGACTATAAATGTATTTTTCGTCAGTTCAATTAAAATCCGTAGTTTTGGTTTAATGTGATTTCAAAAACACAGACAAACAGGCAAAGTAGTTTAAAAAATTAAGGCAATTTATATTATTATCTTCTTATTCTCACTATAGACACGGAGAACTTCTATTTTAAGCAAAAGCTGCTCACAATGATTTGTGTTTATACAAGTAGGTAATAATAAGATTGAATCACAAACACTTGTAACTTTTAGATCCCTTGCTACATTCTAGCAAAAATAGTCGACAAACAAAACATGTTACAAAAATACCAAGAAAATACAGTTTATCTACAATATTAAAAATGCGAACTCACCAAGGTTCTTGTCTATCGGCAGGCGTGGAACAGAGATCAGAATTATTTATAACTTATAACATTCTGTAATAGCTATAAAATGCTAAATCTATATAATAACGATACAGTAAAGTTCCATGCGAAGTTGTGAAACTAAATGAAAACGTGCTTTGTTCAATGCATGAATCATTTTAATACGACTTAATAAGGTGACATCGTGAATAAATTGTATTACGATAGCCATTGATAATACCATTATTGATATAATTAATAACAATTTTGTCGATATATCTAATCTTTCATGAGGGGTTTTAATTTAACTTAAGCCTAAATATTACAAAAGTATTTCGGCAGATCTATTATTAACTGGGACACCTTTAAGGACTTTCAAGACCTTTAAAGGACAAGTGTTGTGTATCGAGTCACAATACTAAGATTAGCGGCAAATAACTTTACTGTCTACAGTTATTTTTATTGTTTAGCAAACTGTTATGTATGATCTAATCTCTAATGCAAGTATGTAAACCTATATAAATACAAATGACGCAACGCGACAAACACATTATTTTTTCTGTGACTGAATCATCAAATGGACATGCAATATACTAAATTAGCTAGCAAAGTACTAGGTGGTAGAACCAATGTAGTTCAGCCAGACCACCGCAACAGCGATTTCTCGCGTGAAGCAGTTGTTGCGTTTCGGTGGAAGGTGTGGTTGAAGACTCGCTCATGCGTTCCTCCTCCCGAGGACTAAAGTGGTTAGTCCTCGGGAGGAGGAACGCACCTGTGATCGACTTCAGATAGAACCCCTGTTCTACATAAAGTTGTTTACAGGTGTCCATGGGCGGCAGTCACCACTTATCATAGGTGGGCTGCATGCTCCTTTTGCTGCTTCTAACAGTTAAAAAAAGTAATAGGCCACCGCCTCCCATGATCACCTTCCGTCTGCAAATAC
>DWTU01000531.1:0-16737 GCA_018251515.1 Cecropterus confusis
CCCTTTATGAAAGTATTTGCCTAAGACGTAGATGGTTCAAGATTTGAATCATTAAGCACTCATTTGAATCAGGGATGTTATGGATATGAAATTTCGGATCTGGGTACGGATACGGTTAAGAATATGTAATTATTTCCGGTTGTTCATTACTATCGGATAGTTTCAGTTACGGTATTTTATTATACGGGTATTTTAAGAAATTTTAAACGTAAAATACGAATAGTAATGATTTCGTTTAATTTCTATGTTATCATTTGCTACTAAAGTTTATATACAATCAATTTTATAAGTGTTTTTTAAACTAAAAAAATATGTCTCGAAACATATCCGAAATTAACCGAAACTTTTATATCGGACACGGTTACGGATAATTTTTATGTCGGATATCCGATAGCTTTGGTTACGGTTATGGAGCTCTATAATATCCCTAATTTTAATGATACATTCGGATGTTCGATCCTGGTTTTTGTGTTAATATTCTCGGTTTTTTTGTGACCATGGCGCTAACGTTATAGATAATCCTACTCTGGATTCCGAGTGAAGAAAAAACTTATACGTAGATAATCACATTCCAATTAAGCCTACACAGATTTAAAGCGAGTAGGTAGGTAATAAATATTTAACATATTGTATGATATCATAGTTTTGCTATTAAGTAGGTAATGATAGTAACTTATAATTTTGATCATAATTGCCCTGGATACTTTATAGAATTTGTGAGTAATTTAACATAATGACAAAAATGTTGCACTATTTTTTTAAATGATATAATAATATTGTCGCTGCAAACAACCTAATGCCACCGACCCTGAGACCCATAGTAATAGTGACCTATAAAGTTTATGGGGCGCCATGGACACACCCTTCCTGTTACACCCAAGACGCGAACTGATTGAGATTTGTTATGTCACCGTTTTATGGAAGCAAAGCAAAGTCTTTGTTTAAAAATAACATGATTTTCGTCCTATTTTCTGTGTCACTGTTGGGCGCAGGTCTCCTAATAAGAGTAAAGGAAATAGCACCATGGATTGTTTTATTTACCGCGTAAGGGTATTAAGTTTTAATTTCTTGACAGACGATTTCTGCGGGATTCGATTTGATTAAATTAAATAAATAGCTTAATAATCATTCAAAAATGGGCCTGGAATATGGACCATGACCTTCGAGCCTCTTTCGCTAGGGAAACTTAGAGGACAGCTTTTAAGTTATTAGTGTCTTAATAACATTTAACAAACAAAGCTTTACAAAAACGAAATACCTTGCAAAGACAATGTATCAAAAGATTAATTAGTCAAACCCCTTTCAAAAGGTTGGCATCTTAGACCAAAAAATATAGACGCTTCATTATTGAATTGAAGTACACTTTAAACTAGTGTAAGTGACTTTGAGCGCCATATTAGATTTTTACGTGTATAAGTTTAATTCGCTGGTTTTAATTCGAATAACAATTTAAATCCTTAACTACTAGTTTTTATATAGATACGGAAGATACATATTCTAAAGGTGGTAGAACTCTATGTGATCCGACTCCGGGAGTACCACCGCTACACATATTTCTGCCTAATAACAGCAGTTTGCATTGCTGTTTTCGGGTCTTGGTACAGTTAGGTTAGATTTACTTATCTTTACTTATCCGAGGCGTTTCAATTTAGTTTTCAGGGTTTGTAATGCATCTGTGGCTAACCTCAAGTAAGACTTTGATCTTCACTTCACCAGTGTTCCCGAAAGGCCCAATGTTCCCCAATGACCATCACAAAAATATACAATATTCAGTAATATAATCGTTAGTGGCGAGATCCGATTTGTTTGACGGTTTTATATGAGTAATGACCGAAACATCAAATTTTTAAATTACCATTTATTTCCTTATGTATTTCGGCCAAACCAAAATAATGAACAGTAAGTAGGTACGTGTTTTGGAATGCGACCTTTTTGAGTGAATTCGAGTATTTTTCGTAACACTTAGTGGGTACACGATGGTATTTTAATGTGTTCCCATAATTGGTATTATATGTGTGCGTAAAATGTTTATATTGCGCAACTAAGCAGAGAGACTTATGTCAAGTATCAATTACAATGTACACAATTTTTGCGACTGAAAATCGAAATAAAATTTAGATTTTTTTAGTCGCAATTTCTACCTGCTAGAAGAGTGCCAAAAGTAATTAAATTTTACTATAAATTGTCAAATTTTGATTTTAGATAGATTTATTACTAACAAAAGGCGATAGTCTAACTTTTTAGTCTGAGGTTGGTATTTGCAAGTAGGTCGGCTCTTTACTGGGGTTGGCACTCCATTAGGTCACGGGGTCGTCTTTACGATTTGTTAACACAAGGGTTGGCTATCGCAGGAAATGGGGGTTGGTTAAGCTTTTATAGGTGATACGGGGCCGCTAACGTTTTATGCGGTGATTCTCATACTGCAGGTTTAGGGAGTGCTAACACAGATTCTTGGATTTTATCCTAATTACTATTGACAGTAGTTTAAAAGCTAATGCCAATGGATGCCTCAATCTTTTTTATGGAAAACTGTTAAGAATAACGGAGGTCTAAAGACAACTATACCGTGCTGTTCCAATAAGGATTAAACTTTATACCTTTCTCTTAATTTTATACCTTGCTCCTAAGGTTCGCGGGAGCAGTCAAATCATGTCAATTTCTTTTAACGGTTTTGAGAATACTTCACTGTGCACTCCAATTGGGATTTGTAGCAAGGCTCACATTGATCAGATGTTACCAAATCCGCAGAACTTATTTCCTCGTGCTGGTTTAGAGAGGATGGGTAGAGAAAGGACGTTTTAAAGGCGTTTTGACGACCTGCGTATCGGAGCGGTTTAGATTTCTGTTCTGGGTCTGGCTGTTTGTATATTCGTCTTTGTGTGTCCGTGGCACCCACGACACAGGAGGAAATCCTACAGTGTCGTGTAAAAAGCGTTTATGAGTAGAAAGTTTCCGATAGCATAGCTTTATGTACCACTTTATATAAAGGCCATTTCGCATCGGATGTTTCTGTCTGTCCGGTACATCCGTCATGGCCAGACAGCTGGAATTGATCCACTCTATCACGCTTTCTTGTTCTAACTCGGTCTCAGTAGTGTTGAACCTCTTTAAGAGCAATGTTCTCAAACTCCTGGACCATATCTTACCACGATGTTTCAGTGCGTATTGCAAGAAGATACGGCTTAATCGCTAATTCGTGTAGATTTTCAAACCCCTGGAGCATACTCCACCACGTTGCTCCACTGCGGACCGTAAGCCTAAAACATCGACATTGTCATTACTCACACCGCTTACTCACGAATGTCTTTCCGAAAGGTTTTTTCATTCCATTTCTGAGTTACGTAGAAGTGGCGTTTTTCTCCGGCCTCCTTAAGGAGTTGGAATGTTTATTTCGGTATGCCGAATTAGTGCAAAAACCAGCCCCTCTCATGCTGTCGCGGCAATTTGTTTAGCAGTTTTGTTCTTGTTCCACTGGATGTGGACTGCATCGCTAATGGATAACGTCACAGGGTGATGGGAAACGGGTTGTGGAGTTTTATTCCGTCCTCCCGTACAACGGTCTACACTTTTTAAGTTAAGTGCCCTTTATTGAATAAGGTTGCGACTTTATTACATTTGTGTCTCACTTATACAATTTTAAATATTAAAAATATGTTTTAATAAATTAAGCAATTGAAACAAAAACAATATTTTTTGTGTCGTGTTAACTTTGTTTTGAATAAAATGTGTTCGTTACTCTTTCACGCAAAAAGTACCGCCTGGATTTCGCCATGATATGGCAAACATATAGTTAATAGCCTAGATTAACGCATAGGACATTCGCTATCATGGTAAACGTGACAGAAGAGGGCGGAGCCAGAGAAATAAGCTTTTATAATATACATAGTAATAAACAAAAAAAAGGCATTTTACACTCATAGCACCACACTAGGATTTTCTCTTGTGTCGTGGGTGTCATGTACACACAAAGTCGAATACATAAACACCCAGACCCAGAATAGAGATCTAAATTCATCATTCAGATGTCTGTATGGCCGGGGATCGAATCCGGGACCCACTACGTGTCAGACCGGTATGGTGACCGCTCCACCACGTGGGACGTCAAATTGCCTTATTTGCTCAATTCAAATTATATTTTAAATATATAAACCGATGGTGTTATTTATGATTATCACGTTATAAATAGCGTAAGTGATAATTTAGACACCTTTTCAATTAAATGTACCATCCTGTACACGGGCGATATCGTTTAAAAATAGTATATTGATTTATAATTGCAGTCTTGATCAGTCGCCAATGTTTTGCCGCCATTATTTATAACAAATTACTTCGCGTAAGAACTCACTTGTGTATAGTGACTACAGTAAAATGACCTTCAGGATAGTCCTGCTGAGAAACACGAATTTATCATAATTATAAACGAAATTTGCATTTGTGGAATACAACGTTTTTGCATTATGGGGAGTTAAATATCGTGGTTATTAATGTTTGACTTTTTAGATAGACTGCGTTATTATGAGCTGTTTGAAGTTTGCACAAAGTTTGAGTCAATCCGTTTCATTTATACTGTGAAATATGGATGAATTTTGACTTTTTGATTCTGTATCAAAAAGGAAGAATTAATTACTTTTTTATAGCCACATTTAGTACAATTATGTATGCAGCTAGCAGCACTTTTAAGTCTTCTATATTATAAAATGTTCAAAAACGAGAAAATCCTTTCTAGTATTTTCTGTGTTATTGTCATAATGGAGTAATAAGTAAGTAAAGTTCTTTAATTGATTTAAGATAATATAATAACGTATCAAATTTAGCCACTAGCGATCACCCATCCAACACCTGGTCGGGTCCAAAGTTGCTTAACTTGGGAGATAAGTTAAGACTTAAAACGCGATGCCCTCATATGCTTTTATTTTGTGCCTGTGCTATTTATTAACAGTAAATAGTACAAAATGAAATGAAACATCTTTTATTCTGTGTAGGCCTACGGGGCACTTACAAAATGTCAGTGATAATATTTTTTCTTACACTATGAGTGTATGTACAGCGTGGTCACCCGAGTGGTTCGCGATGTGTGATCCGTTTCTTGTGCTCAGTGCGATCGTTTTGTTTATTTTCCTTCGGTTATTTTAAACGATTCTCACGCTTCGTATCTTGCAGTTTTTTAAACGCGTTTCTGTTTTCGGCGTGCTCTATATTGTCTTTGGTCTATATATAGAAAAAAAACACATTGCTTTTTGTTTAATTTAAAAAATGTTATATTTTTTTCATAGCTTAAAATGTTATTATGCCCAAGTTGGATTGATTAAAAAAAAAACAATGAAGCTAATTTCAAATTTTGTAAATATAAATGCATTTGTACCGATTTTCTCTATTTACAAAATGATTTTCTGCATCGTATTTCGCGCCTCGTTTCACGCCATGTTGGTCCACATGACAGTAATTTTCCACTCACATCCGATCGCCTATCAAATACTTTATTATAATTGCAAATAAATTTCCTGCGATAAATCGCGAGATATCGCGACGTTTGCGACGTCTCGTCACCGTGTCCGACGCCGGTTGCGTACGCGCATCTGCTTAGCGTCAAAGATTAAAATACTTTTATTTATCTTTTAATAATAATTTATGTTTTTAATAATCTTAATACATATCCATTTGTATATGTATTAAGATTATTTTCATGTGTCATTGGGGTCGGGTATGATAATGCCAGAAACCGTTCGACAACACAAAATTTAAGTGACATCGCAATTAAATTTTGTGTTTGTGTATGACCCGTTATAGCTTGAAAGATAGGTGTACTTTGGACCCGACAAGTGACTCTGTTTACGTGATCAAAAAAATAGCGGGATAATGTCTACCTCGGTTCACTTGTTTATTACATTTTTTTTATAGTATAGAAGTAGCAAACGAACATGCAGCCCACCCGACGGCAAGTGGCTACTGCCGCCCATGGACATCTGTAATCAACCCTAGGTAAGATCTAAGTCTTACCTAAGGTCAGCCACAGATGCGTTACTACCTCTGAGCACTAAGATGGAATGCCTCGGAAAAGTATGTCTCCCTTGACACACATTCACACCAGAATACAACAGCGCATAACACTGCTGTTATGAGGCAGAAATAACATTGTAAATAAGTAATATGTAATGTAATTAATACATTCCATGATGCATCAGTAATTTGGGTCCACAGCTGACTATGTTCAGCTCTGGACCCAAATTACTGATGCCTGCTCCAATGGAGATTTTGACAAAACAAATAAAAAAGTAAAATAAATAATTATGTTAAATTTTATTAAGTTAGATTTAAGTACCAAAATTAATGAATACGTTGCAATAAACATTCGTGTGATTTTAAGACGAACCTCTAATTACTCCAATTACACACGTACGAAAAATACCTACCTTTACAGACGTCAAATCAGTGACGTGTTGTTTAAACAAAATAAACATATATATGTATTTTTTTAATTTGAATTTCGTTTGTGTATGTTCAACATTTTATTTTATATGTATTTTGACTTCAATGCATTTTATCAATGATGCCTTGGTATGGCGTTACAGTGAGGCCAGGCGTTGCTCTATAAGGCGCTGGCCTGATTGACGGCGAGATATCTCCGTCTTCTAAGTACTCGTATTGTTTACTTTTGTACTTATGCCTAGTTACTCACACGCTTTCCTTTGTACGTACTTGTACTGAGCTACTCTGACTTTGTAAAGAACTTATCTTAGTACAGGAAGGTAGCTCTAAAAGGCAGTGTTCAGATGTTTATTAATTAGAATGAAATTAATTGGGTAACAATAAAGTTAAGTAATATTTACGTGGGATGATTGGCAAAATCTGATGAAATGAAGAAAAATCAGTAATTATATGTATGAAAAGAAATGAAGAATCAATGACTTGATAGACTATAGAATAGCTTGATAGATGGAGATGATATTAAAGTAGGGGGTATTCTGAGATCAGACAAGGATATCAATATAACAACGAAAATGAACGCTTTGTAAGAAATTGAGAAATGAACACTAAATTTACTAGAACTTTCTATTTATTTTATCGTA
Organism: Cecropterus confusis; assembly: GCA_018251515.1. Lineage (NCBI taxonomy): Eukaryota > Metazoa > Arthropoda > Insecta > Lepidoptera > Hesperiidae > Cecropterus > Cecropterus confusis. Next base: position 7,068 of record DWTU01000531.1, read on the forward strand.
CATATGACTTACATTGAATTATTATTTTATATTAGATATATATCCTGCCTCATATATAATAATGCCGGGAATAAAAAACGGTCTTCTTTAGAAGTGGTGTGGGTGATGGCTATATTTCTTACAAACGCGAGAAGATTAATTCGTTGAAAACTCAAATTACATCTTCAAAAGCCTCATGTGTCTTTCAAGTGATATCTTATCATATTTCTAAGGAATTAATCTTTTAAAAGAATTATGGTACAGTCTTCTTTGTAAGGAATCGTGTGATCGTGAATTTATTGCTCTTAATTTTTTGATGTTTGATTTGTGTTAAGGGTTTTATATATGTATTGTTTAATTTTAACATATTAGTATCGAAGAAATCTATATTTACTGTAGCTACTTGCTTTTTAAAAGATTATGAAATTTTTAATAATCATTTGGAGACAGAAATAGGTATGGAGGTGGTGAATCATGTCCCTTAAAGGTTACCTTGTTGTCATTGTCTATGAACGTTTTATGTTACGTTTTACATTTTGCGAATGATAAGAATTACTTTGGTTCTTGTAAGCGGTAAATCCTCAAAATTTTAGAATGTTGTCAGAGCGTTTGTAACGCAATATACAACTTTTGCGGCTTATAAAATAACAATCTAAAAAATGACATTTGCTAAATGTTATTTTAAAATAATCAAAAAAACCATAACATCCTGTAGCTGGGTGTAGGTATTTAAGCTAACAAATTGCGCGGTGATTTGTCAGCGATGCATTCCGCAGTTCTTGCTGCGCCCAATATGGGCCCGCCGTATAAGGCGCGCGTCTTATTGTCTTCTCCACCAGGATCCTTGGGATTCTTACGCGTCTACCCATTTTTTGGTTAATCTTTATTGTTGGCGCGGAAAAAATATGCTGGTTGGTGAGAATAACTGATTTTGTTTGGTCGTCATTTGTTGGACTATCTTTGTATGGTGATGTCTTTTTTTGAAAACTACTGAATTCCTAATGCTTCTGAGGGATTTATATGGATGAAAAATATATACTTTATATTTATTTTAATTATATGATTGGGTTTTCATGTCTGTCAAGCATATTAAAGCTGGTAGAACGGTTTGAGGTTCTGTCGTAGAGGCTCTCTCGCGACTCGCGAGAAGATTTCGCGATTTCTATTTCTGCCTAATTACAACGCTGCTTTGGTCTGATGGGTTGTGATAAGGTGTTTACTTGTCCGAGGCGTTCCGATTTAAACTTCAGGGGTAGAAACGCATCAGTGGCCAACCTCAGGTAAAACTCTGATCTTGTCTTGATTCGATTATAGATGTACTTCTATAATAAGGTGTTTAAATTATAGAATTTCTTGTAAGTTTCAAATATTTCCACTTTTCTCTAAAGTTTATAACTGAGTTTACTACTTTATATCAGTATATATCCGAATATTATAAGATCTAATTGATTCAAATAAAGATAATTGCGACAGTACCATTAGAGTAATGTGATAAGACGATCATTAACAGATAAAAAAGAATTAAATTATATTAATCAGTATTATGTTCTTATTCATTCGTTAAACGAGGGATAGTTCATTCGACACGCGTACCAGGGGATTGGTAAAAAATCTATTAGGAGCCTGTGGAAGACCCGGAGCTCATTAAGACCCATTCATTTTCGAGTCGAAAGTTTTTTCTTAATTCGATTCGCTCAGCTGGAATATTACTAAGATAGTAAACAGGGTATAGATTTTCTCGCCCTTGCAATTATGTCTCGATTGTTATTTTTTATGGTAACTTTGTTTAAATTTAATTCTAATACATAATTTATATAATTTATTAAGAATATATGGGTTTAATTTAATAACATATGTAATTATGAAGTGAAATTTGGAAACGTTTGAACAGCGATTCGGTCTCGACTCGAAGTCGAAGTCGACTCGGTATCGAAGAAGAGCAGTTTAATTCGCTTTATTTTAAGCGACTACCACTGAACTGAAACGATTTCCACATTATCTATATATTATGAATATTAAGAATTCCACTGCTGGATAAAGATCTTCTCTGTAGAGAGATTGTTTGTCAGTATTATTGGGTTTAATTACGATTGTAGTTGAAAAAAAAAATCTTCTACAAGCTCATCATCCGCTATTAAGTGTTATAAGTAGATGATTTTTAAAATGTAATGTCAAATGATTAATTCACATGCAAACTGTTTCTGGAGCTATATGTGCGTTATTAGTCAGGCAGTGTTACTTTTACTTTTTTATAATGTCAAGGTAACAGTCAAAGTTGTCACTGTCGCCCATGGACATCAGAAACCAACTTGACATAAAGCAGGGGTATCAGTTAAAGTCAATTACAGATACATTGCCACTGTGATTAAGACTGAGCTTGAACTCGACTAAAACGCTACGACTCTATACTTATAGAAAGTATCAGCTCAGTGTTAGTCCTCGGCTCAAAACGCAGGAAGTCTACTAAGACTTCCTCAAAATTCCTCTTTACGAGCTACCAAGACTTAAGATTATCATATTATTTAAAATTCCCTACAACAATGTTTAGCTTGAGTACGAGTAACAAAGATAATGTTTCACAATGGCCGATTGTTTGCTATCCTGGCTAAACATTTTTAATTATAGCTATCTGCTGATAGCTAGGAAGACGGCTGCCTATCTGCCTGCCGAGGACAATGGAGTATTATTATTACATGCTAGACGTCGCCGCATTACTTTATTGGTCTCTGCCGGCCTTTACGCTGATTGACGCTGGTCCAAGTTATAAGCGATACACAAACTTTAGATTACACGAGCAGTACTTAAATTTTATATCGCAGGTAATTACAAGTAATCCAGTAACTGTCCAATCACTGGTAATCTAATTACTGGTAAAGGCCAGGCCAGGCAAAGGCTAGGAAACAGCTGCTGTAAGAGGTGTGGGTTTAGTGCCATATTGTGAACATGTTCATGGCAAGCGATTATATAATGAATAAACCTCATCTCATTATTGTTTCATTGCTGGACTCGGTTGTCTTCTCAGAGTGAGAAGGGTTTAAGCCATGATATGGTGCAGGCCAAGCGTATATTGCTGTCAACTAATTATATGGTATACATAATTGCTAAGCTGCACAGAATATTAACTTCATTAGTTCTACGTTATACATGAGTAAAAATACGTGATTACACATAATATCAGTACTGTCCATCTTAGCATAGTATATATCGCGGCATGTCATTACTTGGCCCATCACACGTTAAAGGAAATGTGCATCCCATGCGCTGTTGATCACGCCTGTTTGTTGCAAGCTAAGGTTGACACCTCACTAACACTTCGTTTTTATGTAAATAATCTAAAATTCTAGTGATGGACTTTCATTACAACTTTCTACACCTATCTGATACTTTTAGGGGATGAATTCCGACATATATTATCATCCGTTCAATTAAATTCACTAGTTTTTGTTTGATGCTACCTCAATAACCCCGACAAACATATGAACAAGAATTCTAAAAAAAAAATTAATAATCTTTTACTACCTATTTCTCAGTCTCCCAAAATATAAACCAGGCGCGCACCACTGATTTTTCTAAAATTATGTACGTATTAGAAGCTAATTATCACTGCTTTATGGTGAAGGAAAACTTCGTGAGAGACCTACACACCTGAGAGTTCTTTAAAAAAACGTTCGCAAAGGCGTGTGAAGTCGATTCGCACTTGGCCAGCGCGCTGGGATATGGCCTGAAACTCTCTCAATTTGAAAGAAGACATTAATGGGTTGACAGTATGTATAATATAAAATTTAACTTTAAGTTATATATAAGTAACATACACACCAACCCTAGATTCTTAGAGCCCAAAGCTTCGCGGTCGGCAACAAAGACTATTGTGCGCACGCGCCTCCCTCGCGCTTCGAAATTGGGCGGGGCTTACGGATAGCCTTATAGAAATATCAACGGTGAGTTTATATTCCGCAAACACTGGCGATTACAAGCTATTTTTCACTTAAGCATTGAAATAGCTGAATGAAATGGAACGCAATTGTTTCTTTATTTCGCCGATACGTGGCGTCTCTTTTGCTGTTTCTGATCGTTGAGTGCAGTTTGTCTTGTAATCATTAATTACCTACATTGCTACGTCTTGCCAAAATCTTAAGTGTAACCTCAAATAGGAAAAATTCCTGAGTTTTGTGACAAATGGGTTGCTATATAATACTTTGTGTTTTTTGCAAGATATTAGCGTGAGATGTTTTAAAACCACCAAAAAGACATCGAAAGGTTTAAAGACTACCAGGCGGTGATACTGTGGCCATCCACCTTGTTAATATGACGACCCACGTGGTGGAGCGGTCACCATACCGTCTGACACGCAGTGAGTCACTGGTTCGATCTCTGCCAGACAGACATCTGAATGATAAGTTTAGATTTTTGTGTAGGGTCTGGGTGTTTGTGTATCCGTCTATGTGTGTCCATGGAACCACACATCCACGACACAGGAGAAAATCCTAGTTTGGAGCTATGAGTGTAGAAAGCGTTTATGTTTTAATATGTATATTTCCACCTTTGTTGATCGGTTACTATCTAAATAAGCCGCGTGGTATGCGCGCTTCGATAATACTTACTAGATAAAAAATCACTTACCATTACGAACACCTTTGGACATAAAATGCGAAACTTGGGCGGTTCTAGGCAACTTTACGACGGTATTGGTGGTCCGTCACAGAGTTCAGTATCTCGTAGTATTGACCTCGGAGATAATGTTATCCTATTATTGCTTTTATGGTTTATTTTTACGAGACAGACGGCGTTGGATGATTAATTGTGTTCGTGAAATTGTTTTACGTTATCATTAAATTATAAATTTATTGTGTGTAATGTAGAAATTGAAGCATAAATGGAAATTGTACCAAAATGACTTTATTTATGGTGGTAGAGCAGGAATGGTTCGGCTGGGGAGATACCATCTCGCCTATTGCTGTAGTAAGTAGTTTTGCGTTTCGGTGGAAGTTTGCCGGCTCATTCAGCGATCATTTTAGTCCTCGTGAGCCGCAACGCACCTGTGATTGACTTCAGATAGAACTTCTTTTCTCTGTGAAGTTTTTTGCAGATATCCAAGGGCACCAGTAACTATTTACCATTAGTTGCCTGTTTGATTCTTGAATCCTTAAATAAACACGAAAAGTACCACTTTCTTAAACCACTCCAATCAACTTAAACGTCCTACTTTCAACAGAAGGGACCATTCCCTTATTCAGGTATAACTGTCCTACGCCAACAGAGTAATACAGTTACCGTCCAAAAAACTAGCGTAGCTAGGAAGTTTTCCATTTATAGACTTTCTCGGGAACTCCGTAACTGTTGAACGGCACAATTAGACTGGAGCGGGCCGTAGCAAAACATTGTCACTGCTCCTACTTAGAAAGAGATATTGTACTTAGTTGTTTAACATACACGTTTTAGTACATTTTACATCTCATTCTTAGGTACATTTTGTTATAATTAAGTGCGTACGGTGTAAAGGTGATTGAACCCATAGTGTTCCTCCCGTTTGACTTCGGAGGCAGTGCTACCTCCAATCTTATTTCAGCCTAATAATAACTTTAAACGCTACTGGGTTCTGGTCTGAAGTTTATGGTAAAGGAGATATACTTGTCCGAGTCTTTCCAACTTAGTCCTTAAGGAGAGCATTTTTGTCCAACCTCAGGAACTTTGATCTTATCTGGGGTTGATCACAAACGTCCATAGATGGCAGTGGCCATCAGGTGGTCTGTACATATGTACTTTTGTACATAAAAGTATAATATGTAGCTGTAAATTAATATTAACTTGATAAATATTTAATTTCAATTATTGTTTTCATAAAATACTGAAATAACAAATCTGACTACTTTAAACGGTGTATGATTGAAATTAGATACTAAAGGTTATCTAAGCAATGATTAAAAAGTCGGAATTCAAAAGTAATTCCATATACTGAAACTAAAAAATGCAAAATAAATTTCGCCGTTTTTTTTCTACAAGTCGTCATAGTTCTTAAAGGTAGGTCTGAAGTTATAAAACTAAAAGGGAATTACTTCATTAATATAAACAATTTTATTTTTAACATTGTACCAAACTAAACTGGACCACGTCAATAACTGTACAGGCACTAAATCAGCAGAAACGAATTCTTGCACAAGGCATTCCAACAATTGACACTGTGCCCCATGGTGACCCACATTTTGTACCGAAATAGTGCGGCCTGTGCCGACACTGTAACATTGGAAGTAGGGTAATGTGGGCACGGATAATATATTAAGCTTGATGGTAGAGCTTCTTTTCATAATAACAATGGGTATATTTTGTTTAATAGCAAACGAGAATGCAGTTCATCTGATGTTGATACGTTATTCGTCTCTGATCAATGCATACTTCTCTGCAATTCATTCTTCTCACAAATAAGGATTTAATAGATAGAGACTTGAATTGATTGATTTGACTTGATTGAGACCTGTGCGTATTAGAAGTTAATTATCACTGCTTTACGGTGAAGGAAAACATCGTGAGGAAACCTATACACCTGAGAGTTCTTTAAAAAAAAGGTCTCAAGGGTGTGTGAAGTCTACCAATTCGCACTTGGCTAGCGTGGTGGACCATGGCCTGTAGCTCTCTCAATCTGAGAGAAGACCCGTGCCCAGCAGTGGGACAATAATGGGTTGACTGTAGATAGAGACTTAAGAGTTAAGATTAGAGAGAGTTAAGAGTTAATAGTTCTTGGTTATCCAAATTAGTTCTTGGTTACCCAAAGTCTTAACAATAAGTAACCGAGGATTACTTATAATTGTGCCTTTTAGCACTTATTACCTTGGTAAATATTAGATAAAAAACTCATACCACATCCAGTTTTGTATGATGATACACATAAACATATCACAAGGAGAAATGGTTTGTATTTCTCAGAATTTTTTTACCGGATCTTCACTATTGAGGTCGTGTTTTGATCCTGTGGTTCTTTGAGAAAATATGTTGAAACTAGCAATTTGTCAGTGCCACTATATGCCTATACAAAAAATAAAGATATGTCATTTTATTTTGGAACAACATTGTCTATAGTCGCCTTCCTCAGTTTCCGGGAGAGACCTGCTCCCAGTAGTTAGCAATAAATGCTAGCAGCACTTCCCGTCACTTATATTGTAAGCTTTACTGCAGGAACATTCCGAAATGAAGCAGGAAACGTTTAGTTGGACAAGTCAAACAATGTGTTTGTGACACAAGTAGCGAACAAAAGCGTTGTTAGATTTACAACGTGCGTGACAGACAGTCTGCATTGTGCGCTGTGCCGTGTCAGATGCGCTAAATGGCAGATCTCACAATAAACTTGATCTTGTTGCTTTCTACGTTCCTTTTTCGTTGGTATACTCATGTTGGAAATTTTAGTAAGTAGAAATACGAATTGTGCAGCGAAGGGTAAAAATAAAGGAACCTTATTTTTGTGGATAATTTTTAAGGAAAATCTATTCACCTCTAGGTGACGCGGTGAAGCAACTTATAAATCAGTAGTCTGTCAATTGAATTAATCAAATATATTGATTAGTTTTTTTTTTGTTTGATCTGCTTAATTTTTGGAAGTATTTATTTTTAGCTTTTTTTCGATTAAATATGACATAATGCTTTAAATAAATAATGCTGTCTACACTCACAGCCCCACAGTAGGATTTTCTCCAGTATCGTGGGTACCATGGACACACAAAGAAGAATACACAAATACCCAGACCCAGAACCGAAATCTAAATTCATCATTCAAATGTCTGTCTGGCCGGGTATCGAACCCGGAACCCACTGCGTGTCAGACCGGTATGGTGACCGCTCCCCTACGCGGATCGTCAATAACACATAAGAGAGTTAACAATTAAAAAAGTTTCTCTAGTAACTTTTATGATGCATGGCAAAATAATTTATTCTATACAGTTTTTTATATAAATATAATATTCGATATTCTTGCAACTAAAATATATAGAGATAAAAAACTTTTTTTTGTAAAAATAATAAATACAAAAAATTAGATATCTCATAAAATACAAAACAAGAAAACCCATTCGAGTCCGTTAGCGTTAAACAGCGAGACATAAACTTGAACTGGCAATACAAACATAGCGGTTCTGTTTTCGAAACTGGCAACATATAAAATCGATTATGCGCGCGCAAGATGGCGGCTTTCCACGGTTCCTACACGATATTCAAAGTGGAATGCGATGTACTCGCTGCGCTTACATTAGTGCGTTACGATTTATATTTCAACAATAGCACACTCATATCAGCTTAGTGTACTGCCTAGCCGCAGGGTTTAAGCGTTGAACAATGAACACAAGCGCCGAAGCGCTAGATTATTGCATGCTTCGAAAGGCGTTATATTTGAAGTTCAAATATGGTTAAATAATCGATTTTGTCGACCCACGTGGTGGAGCGGTCACCATACTGGTCTTACACGTAGTGAGAACCGGGTTCGATCCCCGGCCAGACAGACATCTGAATGATGAGTTTAGGTTTTTGTTCTGGGTCTTTGTGTTTGTGTATTCGTCTTCGTGTCTCCATGGCGCCCACGACACGAGAAAATCCTGTGGGGCTGTGAATGTAGAAAGCGTTTATGTTAATGTCAATATCTCACAACGGAACTGTAAGTATAAAAATGAATACACGTAAAAAAATATTAATTCAAACAAGGTAAACCCGTTTTGTTTCGTGGAGAAAGTTTTAATGCAACCAATTTCACTTTAACTGGACTTCTTATGGCTTTAAGTTTGAAGGTAGAACACTTTGTGGTTTGATTCCATCGGCACGCCAATTTCTACCTAATAACAGCAGTGTTAGGCGTTTCTTTGTCCTGGTCTGAACAGTATGGAACAGAGTTATCTGAGGCATTCCAACTTAGTCCTCAGAGATAGCAACGCATCTGTAGCCAACCTCAGGTAAGACTCAAATTTTATCTGGGATTGATTACAAATGTTCATGAGTGACAGTGGCCACTTATCGCAGGTGGACTGCAGACTCGTTACTACGTCAATATTTACAAAAACTTACCTTATAACGAAATATTATCGCGAAGTCAGGAACATAAGTTTTGATCAAAATTCTTCTCTATGAGCCTCTCCTTGCTGTTAAATTGTGAACTTTCCTTCCTCAATCTAATTTAGGTCAGAACTCCTTCGAAAGTTCATTTTCAAAGTACGTGCATATTACAATATTGCTTACAGAGTTTCACTAATGAACTATTTTGATTTTGGTAGAACAGAGGTAAAATCAATTGGGACTGTCATTCTATTTTTGCGTCACAGCGCCTATAAAATTACTTAGTAGTTGGAAATAGTGGAGGGTCCTAATTTTGAATCTTAAGTACTTTTCTCTTATTACTAAAAAATAAAAAAATGTTTCAAACACATTTTTAAATTTGCACAAGGCCAACGTGGTGTACTATGGCCTTAAACTCTTTCTAACCCCTGCTCGTCGTAGAAGCGACTAAAAGGGGCTTTCGGGGTTGCGGCAAGAGTGGGAGCTCGAACCGTCCAGGCAGGCGGCCTTGGAAAGGACGATGGTATGTGTGGTCGCATATGGTGCAGTGGGCCCAGCTGCTCACCTGGGTGGAGCCCGATGGGGCAACACGCTCAGAGGACTCCGGTTGCGTTCCGTTGGAGATCCCGGAGTCCTCTTCGCAGCGCCGAGGTCGGCCACCGGGGGG
>DWTU01000532.1:0-16730 GCA_018251515.1 Cecropterus confusis
GATCAGTTTACTAACAGTTTTATGTCATTCAAAATGGACTGCATTTTTTTTTATTTCGTCAGTCCAGTCCAGACCATCGCTTTATCAGTCCGAGTAGTACACGATAATTCTCTCGTCATTCTGACCAGAATGATGTAGTGAACTGACGTCAGAATAAAATGCTTTAAACTCCGGGTTTCAATTATAAAACAAGTTGTTGTAATAATTGTAGAATATGCACATAATTTACTTACTTGATTTTATTTTAAATAGGTAGGGTGGAAGATAAATGATAGTATTCAATTAGAATATTTTTCATATCTGTTGGTCGGCGAAGGATAAAACTGTTGACCGACCTAATTTGAACGCGCCTTTACTAAGATAAACTATGAGACATACTGTTATTGATCTCATCATTACAAATTCATGCCACGGGTATGAAGTGTCATTTTTGACAAAAGGGCATTTATACCCGAAAATGTAAAATAAATTGTTATAATAAATTAAAATTCTTTTGTAGATTAAATACCTACGTGATATGAATACATATTAATACTTTCGAAATAAGTTGACTATAAAGAAATTATCCGTATTAAATATATTATAGTAAGGATCATGTTCTTCGTAAAATATTTTTCGCATATAAATAGAAGGTCCATAATACGCCCTAGGAACTTATGTAAATCGTCTGGAGAAGATAAAGGCAAGAGTGGAAGTTCTGATGAGAAAGATGGAAAAGATTTAACTGATCTTCAAATTCCTTCAAGCGATCCTTCCAATCCATCTGCACCGTGTATGTACGATGTAAGACACAGATTAATAGGAATATTTAATACGAAGAGCAGTTTATATCTTGTGTAGATTGTATGGTCTTTGTTCGGACCAGTAGCTATTTTTAAGGTGGTGGCTTTGAGGCACTAACACCACATCTATTTCTACCTAATAACATCTGTGGTAAGCGGTACTTGGCGTTCCTACTTAGTTCTCAGGGGTAACAATTGATTTGTAACCAACCTCAAGTAAGACTCTTAAGCTTATATGAAGGTAATTCAGTGGCGTAGCTAGGCAACCAATGGCCCAGCGGTAAAAAAAAACTAAAGGCCTCACAAAACCGATACTCCGAATATGAGAGAAAAATAGTCCGGTGCCTCAAACATTTAAAGTTACAAAAATTCCCATCCAGCTAAAATGGGTAAAATTATTCAAAACATAGTTAAAAATAAAATTTAAAGCTCTCCATAACTCAGGTATGTGGAAAGGGAAAAAAGTTATTTAAGGTCAAAAATCAAAAGAAGGTTCTTCGAGATTTCACCGAAATGGTATGTTTTATCATGAAATTACTTCTAACAAAAATTGTAGATCATAACATTATCTATAAAAAGGTGTGAATACTTTTTTCCTTAGAGTCACCGTTTCTGAGATATAAAAAGTTGTAATCGTCATAATATGCGTAAGTACGCCAGGTTTTTTTATGCTTTAGACAGACGGATTACCTGATGGAAAGTAGTCACCATCGCCTATGGACATTTGCAACACCAAAGGAATCGCCAATGCATCGCCGGCTGTGAAGGAGATTGCTTTTCGCACCTTCTTGAAGAGCCCCACGTCATAACGTTCCGGAAATATCGCAAACCGAACCGTAGAGGACCGCCACGAGTCCAATTGGTGTGGATGGAACTTATCCTTCGGCGAGTGATGCGGTGGAGAAAAGGCGAAAACGACCCCGAAACTGCACTTCTCACGAGATGTCAATTCCCAGAATCTCCACGCTTTTGTCAATGGTGAGCCAAGTCCCTTGGAACCGTGGCGCAGTGACAAAAGGGGCTTTTTTAGCTGTAAACGCTTAAGCTTGTGTCATCGTGGGGTTGAACCCAGCAAAGTTAAATCGACCTCATTCCGTTAGCCGCTCCAGAGTGTGTTCGATTTCAAACACAAGTCGGATTCTGATATCCTGCACGAGTACCCGAGACGTATTTCCACGGCCTGTATACAAGGCATCCCCCGTGCTGTCATCTGTGATATGTTGTAGCATTTCAGTGATAGACAGAATGAACAGCGTAGGGGAAATACCGGAGCATTAAGGCACATCAGCATTGATGGTCTTTTTGTCTGAGCAGCACCCATCAACCCCGACTCTGATATGCACAACCTCTCGAGAAAACCGTAAGCTGGAAGCTTCGCGAGTAGGGCCCTATGTCAGACCTGTACATCTCTGAAGCTGTAATATAAGTAAAAATTTTTTTCTTAATATCACTCTTATGTTTTGGTCTAATTTGAATAGTGTGTAAGGCAGAGTCTAGGGCCCCCCTAAGCTTGAGGGCCCCGGGGCACTGCCTCGTTTAGCTCTCCGGTAACTACGCCACTGGGGTAATTCAATACGTTTATGAGTGGCAGTGGTCACTTACTATAAGTGAAATGCACGCCCGTTTGCTACTTCTGTATTATAAAAAAATGATTGCTTATTATGTGTCTACTTCCATTTAAGCAAAATTTTGAAAATATATGGCAAATGTTCCGTCTGAATGTGCCTAGTAGTCAATAAGGCGAATGTTAAAGAAGAATTAATTTGGCTTAATACTAGACTAATATTTTTTATTGCTTTGTTTACAAGCAAATTAACTCTTTTCATTTAAACTTATACATCTCATAATTTCATTTAAAAGTCAATACGTGTCGTGTTGTATTCTCAATTTAGTTTTCTCAACATTCATGATAATACACATAGCTATATTAACTTCGTATAAAGGTTTTCGATACTACCAAAGCCCTAAGCGTGCTAAGCTTATGACTTATTGTTTTCAGTGTAGGAAGTATGGCCATAACCTGCCTTGTAACAACGTAGCACCATACTTTGAAACCCTGCCATACATACCGACTGGAATATTTCGATGTACATATGGAGAAGTAAGCGACATGTATTATTTACCTAATTGCAACATAAAAATAATGTTAAATACTATTGACATAATACATATACTTCAAAGATCTTTTGTCAATTTTTGTCGTGGTTATTAAACTTTTTGCTGATAGGGCGTCAAACTTTACCAGCTCTAACGAGGGTAAACGCCATGGGGACCGCGAACGCGTCCAAACAATAGGCTTCTAGATAAACACTGTACGGTTTTAGCAGGTAGGAATCTCTTCCACTTCATGAAGCGGCGCTAGCGCAATTTTGGTCTGAATCATGTAGTTGTTTTGGGTAGTCTACCTAAATGTTTGTTAAAATATCAAAAAAAAGGTCGCATCAAAATATACATTTATGCTATATGCGCACGTGACGTTAGCGCTCCTCAAGTTGTTTTTCAATTCAGATACACAAGCATATAACTGCGCAAGCTTTAATGCACGCCCTTAGGTATTCAAAACTTACTAATTTTTTCATTATATACAGCGAAATGTTGAATGAAGAAAACATTAAACTAAACTTTGTTTTTTTTCCTATTATTTCTGTGAAATGCGACAAATTATTTGATAAAGCCTATTTTCGGCTGGGTTAAGCCCCATTAAAAGTAAAAATCGTGGATCCGTCACTGCTTTGGCGTAGGTAGTGAGATCGAAGCAAAATAAAATGAGTATCTATTGCAATCATCTTAACTACCACAATATTTACATTAAAAAGATTTTCCTTATTGCAATATAGGTACACATTGCTACAATAGAACTACCTACTCACATTTGACTGATTACTTACTCTAAATTACTTAAAAGATCAACTTTATTACTGAATATTATTTAAATTGTGATGTGAAAATGAAACAAACAAATACGTACCTAATAATTGTTTTATTTTTTAGATGTTGGGACGTGGAGCATACAAATCTGGTTGTTATCAAAACCCTGAATATTTTTCATACCATCATATGACCTTCTATGATATGCAGCTAATCTTGAGACAATGTCGTAAACCTCAGATTAGAACTGGAAGAAAACCTTGAAATCGCACGTTTTTGAGTGTATTACATCTATTGTATAAAATCGTTTTTTTTTGCAGTAATCTTAAGTCGCTAGCTCCTGAACCAGAGGCAGTTGATTTACAAGCAGTTTTGGGTTTCTAGGGGCAGGTGGAAAAACCCCCTGTAACGATGGCATTTCTATAATACGTATCTATATTTAACCGGTATCGTGATTATTACTAACAATAGTTTAGGTTTTGCCTAGAACCGGATCTTCAATTTTTTTAAGGGGGGGGGGCAACAACTGAAAAATGCCGTCCCCGCCCCATTAAATTTATTTTTACCATTTGCAAAGTTCACTATATAAATTTGCCGCCCTCTGAAATTGCCGCCGGAGACACGGGCCCCGGCTTGCTCTACCTAGATCCGGCACTGGTTTTGCCACGCAAGCTAAAAGTGAGACAATGATAAAACATAAAGCATTTCTCACTATTAACCACGGGAAAATGTCCAATAGTTTAATAATAGGCCTCATGGTCGATATACTCAAAACCGTCACCAACTATTTAATTTTAGGATATTGAAATGTTTGTGAGGTATGGTCATAATCTCAAAATTAATTCGCATCGATTGTTTGCCCTATAAGGTCTATAAAAAATATAATTGAAACTTCGTGGATTTTCATGTCTCACTATTCTAACACAAAGCAATAAATAACGATAACATTAATTTATTAATAAGAAAAAAATACATTTATATTATAGGACTGATCTATACTTATTCATGCCACAATGGATAGGCCAATTGACTTATTCAAATAATACACTACAGTATATATTTTCTACAGCATTTGGTCTTAACGATTTAAATATATTGGTATGATTTCATTTTTATTTAAAATGTTTTTACGGTTTTGGCTTTAGCGCCTTTATGCCTAACTTTATTAATTCGCGGCCAGCTTTTTTTCGTCTCATGAATTCATAAAAAAAAGGTTGGTTGTAGAAATTCACTTTTGATATTTTTTTTATAATGATTACTCAAAAAAGCTAAATACGCTGTCTGCCATACGTGTAAGGAACGTTATATAATGTGGTCGTTACGATGACAACGAAATGTCATTGTCACAACGACGAGACCATTGATTATATCGCCATTGATTTACATCATTGAGTTTATCAACAACTAGTCGACCCGGCGAACGTCGTAGCGCCAAATTAAATAATGTGTAAAAGTTTGATAACTAAGAGATATACGAAAAATACACATAATTTTGATCATTATAATTGATAGGTAGTCAACAGATGGCCCTGGCTTTAATTTCTATACCCGATATTTAAGTAACTCTATGGCAAGGAGACATTAACAAAACAACGCTTGCGACTATCCAAGAGTTTTTGCGTGAAAGCCGGACAACAGACATACAAAAAAATTCAAAATACATTATAGCCTGTCGAGGGCTTATCAATCAAGATGGTTACCAATTAATTATTGTGATTTAAATAAAAGATATTTATATCTATGATTTTTTTTATATCGGCATGTTAAGTGAATTAGCTAGATGACACTAGTTTCGATGAACCGTTTTCTAAACGGAGGTTAAAGGTAATGTTGTCGGGTTGCTATTGTTATTAATTAATTAAGATGTTATAAATTAATAGGGGATGAAAGCACATGTACCTCGTGTAATCTGGTGGAACGTATTTTTTTATTATTATGAAATTAGTGAACGGTAATTTTGTGAACTGTAACTGTTATGACTGTCCCTATTTTTCTTGTTCCTTTATTATAGATTCTCCTTTTAATAATAGAGTTTGCCTTGTCTGATATCTGCTTCTTTATCTAAAATCGGGTTAGGTGGGATCGGAACATGAGTCACCCTACTTTTATTTTATTGCGCCTTACTTTATTTATTTATGTAAACCTTTATAATTCTAGCTGCTAGCAACATTATGAATAGTCGATCGCAAAATGGCGACGACGAATGATTCGAAGGCGCCTTTGCGCCAAGTAAAAAGAGTACAATTTGGTATATTATCACCAGATGAAATCGTAAGTAACTTAAAAATAAAAGAATAACTTAGTTTCACATAATGAAACATAAAAATTGCAACTTTTACAAGCAGAAGTGCCTTGAATACCTTTATAAATTGTACCATGTTTTCAATGCATATCGATGGAAGCATAATGGACGTATTTTCCTTATGATTATTTTCACTTGTTGATTATTTATCCCAATCTATAACTTTGTGCTGACTTACAGTAATTAAAAACATTATTTTACAATACAACTTTGTTTATTTTGTAAATGCATACGTCATTGGCTTAAGGATAACAACGAGGAATTACGAGTATCTTAACTTTTGTAAATGTTTTACAGCGTCGAATGTCAGTCACTGAAGGGGGCATTCGCTTCCCCGAAACCATGGAAGGTGGGAGACCCAAGCTCGGGGGTCTCATGGATCCGCGACAAGGGGTGATCGATAGAACTTCCCGTTGCCAAACCTGCGCTGGCAATATGACAGAGTGCCCTGGACATTTCGGACACATCGACTTGGCTAAACCAGTGTTCCACATTGGATTCATAACAAAGACCATCAAGATTTTGAGATGTGTCTGCTTTTATTGTTCAAAATTGCTCGTCAGCCCGGTAAAATTCATATATATTTCCAAAATATCATATTCATTTATGTTAATTACATTATTTACAAAATTATTGCATTTTTTAGACGAATCCAAAAATCAAAGAAGTTGTCATGAAATCTAAAGGACAACCCCGTAAAAGGTTGACATATGTTTATGATCTTTGTAAAGGCAAGAATATTTGTGAGGGCGGTGAAGATATGGACATTGGGAAGGAAGGCGAGGAAGGGAAACGTGGATCAGGTCATGGTGGTTGTGGTCACTACCAGCCCTCAATTAGAAGACAGGGATTAGATCTTACAGCTGAATGGAAACATGCTAATGAAGACACCCAGGAAAAGAAGATCATAATTACAGCAGAGCGAGTTTGGGAGATTTTGAAGCACATAACAGGTAATCTATGCTAATATATAAAAATGACATGGTGTGTCCGTGTGTTACTCAATCACACAAGAATCACTGGTCCAATTTATAGTTGTTGGTGGTACTTTCATATTTTCATTATAAATAAAAAGAGAATGCTCAAACACATTAACTTGATGGAATACATGAAGTTTAAAAAAAATATTTCCTATCTGAAAGGTCCTTATCACTTTTCATGTAACTCCAATAGGTGTAGGAATAAAGCCAAATTTTTGTGTTTCATAGCATAGCTGGGGTACTTCAGCTAATATAATATATCAATTGAAATCATGGTTGATCATTTGGTCATGACATTCATTTATTTCCTCTTTGATGGAATCATGTGTATGGACATGCACATCATTGCATCATTATCTTCTTTATTATGCAATAATTTAGCATTAAATCTGTCTTGCATACTACTTTTGGTTGATAAAGGATAATAAATAAATAAAATGTAATAACTAGCTCTTAAATGAGGATGATAAAGGAACTAAGTAGTACAGCAGGTATTGTGAATGTTTATTGATTGCGTTCACTTTCTTTGAGCTGTGGCATAGTTCATAAAAGCTTACAAGTATTAAATCTCTGTAAGAATTTGAATTTATATACTGTTTATAGTAAATTGTGCTTCAGTTAGCTGTGAAAAAATTCAATATTTCAGACGAGGAGTCCTTCATACTTGGTATGGACCCTAAGTTTGCTCGCCCTGATTGGATGATAGTGACTGTGCTTCCCGTACCACCACTGGCAGTGAGACCTGCAGTTGTAATGTTTGGTGCGGCAAAGAATCAGGATGACTTGACTCACAAACTTGCTGACATCATAAAATCCAATAATGAGTTGATGAGAAATGAACAAAATGGTGCAGCAGCTCATGTGCTGGCTGAAAACATAAGGATGTTACAGTTCCATGTTGCTACTTTTGTGGACAATGATATGCCTGGGATGCCAAGGTAAGTTGTCTGAAAAGTACAAGTACAAGGTGGTACAAAAGCTATTACCCTATCAAAAGATGTTATGATTTTTACGAATGGCAATAAATCTCTTGTTTGTGTTGTGCATTGGCCAGTAAGATCACCAGATTTAACTATTCTGACTTCTTTTTGTGGGATTTCTTAAAGACAAGTCACAGGCTTGTTGACATGCCTCAAACTTTTGAAGCCCTCAAAGAGAATATCCGTCCAGAATGCAGACATATAGTGCTGGAAGTGATGGAGAATGCCAGAAGTACGGACTGTATAGTCATCAATTCTCACAGTGGCCAACAGGCCAATATAGTTTTTCTTCTTAAAGAAAAAGCAAAGGACATGAACACAATCCAACTCACTTCTAGTTGTTTTTCATTATAGTAAAAAAATAATCTAGTATTGTATATTGCTGTTTGCAGTAAAATTATTACACTTGTATATTATGAATTTTGAAATTGTATTCATACGAATAGTCCTCGATAACCTGCTAAAATTACAAATGTAAAATATGTGTACCTTTATTATTACCTTTTTATTCTTTAGTTTCCTGAAGTAGACAGTTGTTAAACGGTTTTTTAATTATTTTTGAAAATTTTTCAAAACCAATCTCAGAAGCTAGTGACAGTGGTGGGGAAGATGTTTATCATGTTCACTGCGATTATTTGGTATCCCTAAAGACTTGAGATGGCTTTGAACTTTTTGATACTTACAATCAATTTGTTTATTTTCCTTATTACAAACTGTGCCTTGTACCTGTATGTGTTACGACAATAATATTGTTCAGTTGTGGAAAACATCCTTTAAAATATTTCTCTAGCAAGTGTAAGTGCTGATGTTTAATAAAAAAAAAAATATTACATTAATATAATATAATTCAATAAATTATACCTGTTTATTACCTTTTCTTTTGATTACATTGTTATAATTTTTCTTTTACAGAGCTATGCAGAAATCAGGAAAACCATTGAAAGCCATCAAAGCGCGTCTGAAGGGAAAAGAAGGCCGAATTCGAGGCAATCTTATGGGAAAGCGTGTTGATTTTTCTGCACGTACTGTCATTACACCTGACCCTAATTTACGTATCGACCAAGTAGGAGTCCCAAGATCCATAGCTCTTAATCTTACTTTCCCAGAATTAGTGACACCATTTAATATTGATAGGATGCAAGAACTTGTACGCAGAGGAAATGCTCAATACCCAGGAGCTAAATACATTGTTCGTGATAATGGAGAAAGAATTGATTTAAGATTCCACCCTAAACCTTCAGACTTACATTTGCAATATGGATATAAAGTTGAAAGGCATTTAAGAGATGATGACTTGGTAATCTTCAACCGTCAGCCTACACTTCACAAGATGAGTATGATGGGGCACAGGGTAAAAGTACTCCCTTGGTCCACTTTCCGAATGAACTTGAGTTGCACTTCCCCATACAATGCTGATTTTGATGGAGATGAAATGAATTTGCATGTGCCACAGTCAATGGAAACTCGTGCAGAAGTGGAAAACATTCATATTACACCCAGGCAAATCATTACACCACAAGCCAATAAACCCGTCATGGGTATTGTACAAGATACATTAACAGCTGTAAGAAAAATGACTAAGAGGGATGTGTTCCTTACAAAAGAACAAGTTATGAATCTTTTAATGTTCTTACCCACTTGGGATGGCAAAATACCACAACCATGTATTTTGAAACCACAACCCCTTTGGACTGGAAAGCAAATATTCACTTTGATCATTCCTGGTAATGTCAACATGATCCGAACACATTCCACTCATCCAGATGAGGAAGATGATGGTCCCTACAAATGGATTTCGCCTGGTGATACCAAAGTAGTTGTAGAACATGGAGAGTTACTTATGGGCATCTTATGTAAGAAATCTTTGGGTGCATCAGCTGGATCCTTGCTGCATATTTGCATGTTGGAGTTAGGCCACGAAACTGCTGGAAGGTTTTATGGTAACATTCAGACCGTGATTAATAACTGGCTGCTGTTAGAAGGCCATTCAATTGGTATTGGTGACACAATTGCTGATCCTCAAACTTATCAAGAAATTCAGCGTGCTATTGTGAAAGCCAAAGATGATGTAATAGAGGTTATTCAAAAGGCTCACAATATGGAATTGGAACCTACTCCTGGTAATACCTTGAGGCAGACTTTCGAAAATCAAGTAAACAGAATTCTAAACGACGCTCGTGACAAAACTGGTGGCTCAGCTAAGAAATCTCTCACTGAATACAATAACCTCAAAGCTATGGTGGTGGCTGGTTCAAAAGGGTCAAATATTAACATCTCTCAGGTTATTGCTTGTGTAGGCCAACAAAATGTTGAAGGTAAACGGATTCCTTTCGGATTTCGTAAACGAACATTGCCACACTTTATTAAAGACGATTATGGTCCTGAGTCGAGAGGTTTCGTCGAAAACTCATATCTAGCCGGTTTGACGCCATCCGAATTCTATTTCCACGCTATGGGAGGTCGAGAAGGTCTTATCGATACTGCTGTAAAAACTGCCGAAACTGGATATATTCAACGACGTCTGATAAAGGCTATGGAGTCTGTCATGGTACATTATGATGGCACCGTGCGTAATTCCGTCGGACAACTCATTCAGTTAAGATATGGAGAAGATGGTCTGGCTGGGGAGACCGTAGAGTTCCAAAACTTGCCTACTGTGAAGCTGTCTAATAAAGCCTTTGAGAAAAAATTCAAATTTGATCCCTCAAATGAAAGATATCTGAAGAGAATATTCAATGAAGATATAATTAAAGAATTAACAGAATCTGGATATGTAATTGCCGACCTTGAAAGCGAGTGGGAGCAGTTATGCAAGGATCGCGAGATTCTGCGTCAAATATTCCCGAGTGGTGAATCAAAAGTTGTATTGCCATGTAATTTCAAGAGAATGATTTGGAATGTACAGAAGATTTTCCATATTAATAAGCGAATGCCAACTGATCTCAGTCCAATCAAAGTCATCAAAGGAGTAAAAGATCTTCTTAAGAAATGTGTCATTGTAGCCGGCAATGATCGCTTGTCAGTACAAGCTAATGAGAACGCGACACTATTGTTCCAATGTTTGGTAAGATCAACATTATGCACCAAATTTGTGTCTGAGGAATACAGATTATCGAGCGAGGCATTTGAATGGTTGATTGGCGAAATTGAAACACGCTTCCAACAAGCACAAGTAAACCCTGGTGAAATGGTTGGAGCATTGGCCGCTCAGTCATTGGGAGAGCCTGCTACTCAGATGACACTTAACACTTTCCATTTTGCTGGTGTGTCATCCAAAAACGTAACCCTAGGTGTACCACGTCTAAAGGAAATTATCAATATTTCAAAGAAACCCAAAGCTCCATCCCTAACTGTTTTCCTTACTGGAGGAGCCGCTAGAGATGCGGAAAAGGCAAAGAATGTTCTTTGTCGCCTGGAACACACGACTCTTCGTAAAGTCACGGCAAACACAGCTATTTACTATGACCCTGATCCACAAAATACTGTTATTGCTGAAGATCAAGAGTTCGTAAATGTTTATTATGAAATGCCTGATTTTGACCCCACTAAGATTTCCCCATGGCTCTTACGTATTGAATTGGATCGTAAAAGAATGACTGATAAGAAATTAACTATGGAACAAATTGCTGAAAAAATTAATGCTGGATTTGGAGATGATCTTAACTGTATTTTCAACGACGACAATGCCGAGAAATTGGTATTGCGTATAAGAATTATGAATAACGAAGAGAGCAAGTTCCAGGATAACGATGAAGAATCAGTAGACAAGATGGAAGATGATATGTTCTTGAGATGCATTGAAGCGAATATGCTGTCAGACATGACTTTACAAGGTATAGAAGCTATAGCTAAAGTATACATGCATTTACCTCAGACAGAAGCGAAGAAACGTATTATTATCACAGAGCAGGGAGAGTTCAAGGCTATAGCCGAATGGTTGCTTGAAACTGACGGAACGTCGCTGATGAAAGTTCTTTCTGAACGTGATGTTGATCCGATTCGTACATTTAGTAACGACATTTGCGAGATATTCCAAGTATTGGGCATAGAAGCTGTGCGTAAATCAGTAGAGAAAGAAATGAATGCTGTGTTGCAGTTCTATGGCTTGTACGTGAACTACCGACATCTTGCGTTGCTTTGTGACGTAATGACTGCCAAAGGTCATCTTATGGCTATCACCCGTCACGGGATCAACAGGCAAGATACTGGTGCGCTTATGAGATGCTCATTTGAAGAAACCGTCGACGTATTGTTAGACGCTGCCAGTCACGCTGAAGTGGATCCCATGAGAGGTGTATCTGAAAACATTATAATGGGACAGTTGCCACGAATGGGAACTGGTAAGTGACAGATTACATTTGATATTATTGTGTATATTATGTAGAAGACTTAATTTTTTTCTATAATAAATCTTCATTTACAGGATGCTTTGATTTGCTTCTTGACGCCGAGAAATGCAAACACGGAATGGAAATGGGTGGACTCGGTGTAGGCATGGGTGTAGGAAGCGGAATGTATTTCGGCGTTGGTACACCATCCATGACGCCGTTGATGACACCATGGTCTAATCAGAATACTCCTGGATACGCTAGCAGCGTGTGGTCTCCTGGTCAAGGTAATTATCTTTCTCTCATTATAGCTTGAGTGGACTCCCATAGATGTTAAGTGTATTATGGGATATACAAACATCATAGTTTTATCAACCCATCAACCCTTTAAAAATGGATTTAAAGTAATTATTAGTTTGTAAATCAAACTCATTGTCATTTCTATTTTTATCTTCCACAGTTGGAAGCAGCATGACTCCTGGTGGACCTTCATTCTCACCATCTGGAGCGTCAGATGCGTCTGGGTTATCTCCGGCCTACAGTGTGTGGTCACCGCAGCCTGGCTCTCCGGGCTCGCCTGGTGGCCCACTTTCACCTTACGAATCACCAGCTGGAGCATCGCCTTCGTATTCTCCAACTAGCCCTGTATATGCTGCAGCATCGCCCAGCCTTGCGCCTACGTCACCGCACTATTCGCCTACTAGCCCGTCATATTCACCGACGTCGCCGAACTACTCCCCTACTTCACCTATATATTCGCCAACGTCTCCTAGTTATTCGCCAACATCCCCAGGATATTCTCCTACTTCTCCTTCATATTCTCCAACTTCCCCCAGCTATTCACCGACTTCGCCCAGCTATTCTCCAACCAGCCCAGCGTATTCCCCAACATCTCCCAGTTATTCTCCAACGTCGCCGAGTTATTCGCCCACAAGTCCATCATATTCACCGACGAGTCCGTCGTATTCTCCTACGAGCCCTGCGTATTCGCCAACTTCCCCTGCGTATTTGCCGTCATCTCCAAGTTATTCGCCGTCGAGCCCAGTTTACAGTCCAGCATCACCGAGTTATTCACCATCTTCACCTAACTACACGCCCACTGCTCCTGCATATTCACCCACGAGTCCTTCCTATTCGCCAACATCACCCGCGTATTCTCCCACTTCCCCGAGCTATTCTCCATCTCCGAAGTATTCGCCGACGTCACCAAACTATTCTCCTACGTCACCTTCGATCGCGGGTGGCAGTCCGACGTATTCACCGACAAGCCCACGTTATTCGCCGACGAGTTCACAATACTCGCCGACCAGTCCGGCGTATTTGCCGCCATCACCGCAACACCCAGGCAGTACCCGCTATTCGCCGTCGTCGCCGAACTATTCTCCTTCCTCCCCGAACTATTCTCCATCCTCTCCGGGGTACTCGCCGTCTTCGAGCAAGTACTCTCCGACGTCACCTACATACACCCCGACGTCGTCGAACTACTCACCTACTTCACCGGCTTATTCGCCATCCTCTGCTGGACCGACCACATATTCACCTACTTCACCGACGTATTCACCAACTTCTCCTCCTTACGAAGATGGCGACGATTAGATTGATAATTACTACAAACATAATTATATGATATTAAATACATAAAAGAATGAATTTCTCCATTTCTGATTTACTTCATACCTTTTCATATTTACAATATAGTGTTATTGCAATCTTATTTATATTACATCTGTATTAATGTTTATTATAATATGTTATATTTAAGATTTAATATTAAAATTATTACGACATAGAATTGTTAAATGTAATAAAATGATGAAATCCAATACATTCAAAGTGCATGGATTTAGTGTCTATTACAATGTGTAATCCAATCCAATCTATATAACTTATAACGTAACGACCCAGCTCCAAAGCACGGAATAGAGTGGTAGTCGCTGTTGACACAGATTCCCAATGTATAATCCCAAGTCTTATGCACATTTTAAAGGGTGTCTAATTTGTGTCGGGAGTCGATTTAACAAATTTGTAATTAAAAACTTAAATCACTTCAATATTTTTTTTTAATTACCTTACTATTGATTTTTTAATAGATTTTAATATTGATCACACGTTTTAAGGATTTAAGACTTAGGTTACTGTAGAATATCTACTGCACTGTATATAAATGTACTTTCAATTGTTTTATTTAACATATAAGTGATAAAAAATATACAATTATAAAACCAAAAAACTCGACTGCTTAAAATTCATAAATTTATAGGGGAATTTATTTGTGATATCCATGTTGTTTTGTTAAAAGGAATTCGCCCCCTTCCCGTTCATTTGTTTATTTTTTAATAAAAGTATATAGCAGTTTCCAATTGAAACGAATCCAATATCTTACATGTCCAAATCCTTTAAACCGTTTTAGATGAAAGGGTGCCCAAGAAATTGTCATACATACGTGAAAGCCGATTTTTGTCTCTTTTTGAGGCACATAAATACTCAAAAATTATAAGTCCAAGTTTTTGTACCCCCTCCTCACCCCTTGCCACTGTGGTTTGAAGAAATTATAGATAAATTTATTTAATTGTTATTTAAAGACAAATAATCTCGTTTGAGGCTACTCGGTAACTGATCAGGAAAGATATATTCGATTTTGTATTTATATAAATTATGACCTAATAATAAAAAAAAAATGGAAAAGGTATCATTTTTTTTCAAATTCTTTATTATTTTTAAATTATTATGGATTTTTTAAAATATTTGCGAGATTTTATTAGAGGCACGCGTGCCCCCGCAATAATGCCTCGCATACATGTATGACATACGTTTGAAAGACGTTACTTTCATCTGACCGCAGTCTTGTAAAAAAAAAATTCAAAATATAACAAGGCAGCACATTAAGTACAAGAAATGCATATTTTTTAAATATTACGGGTTGCGTTGTTACAAACAAAAATTGCGTATTTAAGTTATGCATAAGTTTCCATAAATTTAAGAGCATTTATTTGTGATGAATAATAAAATAAATAAAAAGTTGGCTGGTGTTTTTAATTTATTATGTGCATACTTATACCTAACGTACTCTAAGAATCGAAGTTCACAGTGTTGCTTTGGCTGCCACTTTAAAATATAGCTATCCAGTATGGCTGTATTGTGATTGGGTATTTGAACATACACAAAAAAAGTATTAATTTAAAATATCTTTGAGAGTTAGAATTGAATTGAATATAATACACATAAAATAAATTTTAAATATAACACAAATTAAAGTAATAACAAAGAAATAAATGGTATTCGCCGTGTAGCGTAGCGGACATCAATAATTAATCTATTCTGAGTTTGTTAGTTTTATTTAGGCCTTTTCATTTACAAAATCCTATTAATTGAGATATTTCCGTTCAGTTGTTTCTATAATGCAAAGTAATTAAATATGCAACCATTCACAGCGTTCTTAAATCATTTATGTTTGCATTATGTGGTAATAATTATGAGAAAAACAATAATAATGTGCTTTGCAAATGTGGGCGTAAGGTTTATAGGTATATTTGCAACCCAGTGTTCATTTTGGTAAACCTTATTTATTCATAACTCTTTTTGCATAAAAGAATTCACATAGGACAAGGGTTCCTCACACTTTGTTTCTTCTGGCCGTAAATAAACAGGTGTGGCGGTGATCCCGTAGGAATCAAACCACAAAGAGTTCTACCACCTTTATATATAAAAATACAATTTCGTCTATTTTGAATTAAAACGTTTAGATGCTAATATTATGGTGAAAAGTAAAAGTTATTATACTACCTAATTCCTCGCTAATTATCACATTTGCGTTGTTTTAATGTTGGTTGGTTGGTTTTAATGTTGAGTTCATTTATAACAACATTTTAATAACTTGCATATGTAGGGGTTTTGTATAATTTTGCATTTTTATTTTTATAATTCACGAATGAGGTCTATATCTAGTTCGTTTAGATCGTTATCGTAAAGAAGTAAAGGAAAACATTGTAGAGACTAACACTCTTTGCGCCGGAACAAATAACGTAGTTTTTATTATTTAAATCATGCAGTAACGCATTTTAATTTTCCTCTCAATTTAAAAATACGATCTTTGAGACTTGTGCTCTATATAAAAATACGGTAATTATATTAAATTCTTTTAATTTAATGCAGTCGTTTCGATTAGATGCCATTTTAAATAGACAAACAGACAGACAACAATTCTTAAAATTATAGAAAATTACATATCACTTAGCCTCATATATCCAAAGGTTATTTTGTAAATATTTGCAAAGTGCATACATGCGGTGCTTTAATTTTAATTATATGTAAGGACTACCTTATTCCCGCGGCTCCGCCCACTTTATGCCTAGGCCGCACTACGCAGCAAACCGCAGCGGTTTTGAACCGTGTGGATTTATGAAACAAGAAAACGAAAACAAGCTACTGCACTTGCGGTTTTTTTCCATTTTAAAACCGATTTTAAAACCGTGAAAATTTGTAATTCATAG
>DWTU01000533.1:0-16729 GCA_018251515.1 Cecropterus confusis
TAAGCTTTGCAACCCAATAGGTCTTTACGACGCTCGAGTAAATCCCCATTTAGCATCGTGGGCTCCCCTACCATTACCATCAGGTGGACTGCATGCTCCTTTGCTACTTCTCATACCTTTAAAACCTTAATATATCTAAAAATACAGACAGACGCTTCAGTTTTATTGATTTGTGTAGATTTGTTAAACGATACGCGATTTATTGAGTGTTTACGTTTTTCTTGTCATCCCGTTCCGTTTACGATTTTAATTAATTCGGAACGATTGGATCGAGCGTCGGTGTGTTTGGGGAAGCGATAAAATGCTGATTCTGCATCGTTTTGTATGTTTTAATGTTAATTCTAAGTATTAAACCCAAATCAGAACTAAATTTGACATTCACCGATTAAATCAATGTTAATCTGTACTAATATTACAAAGCTGGTTGAACGCGCTAATCTTAGGAACTAATGGTTCGAATTGAAACATTATTCGAAAACTGTATTTATCTGCGAGTACTACAGAGTTATTTGTGTTTAGTTACTAACTAACTAACTAGTCAGGTCTTAAATTAATTGACTAAGATGAATTTAAAAGAAATAACGCATTCTGATACGTAGATTTTGCCAGGTTAGCCATAGAAGTTAACTACCTGAGGACTTAGATGAAATGTCTCGGAAAAGTATGTCTCCCTTACACCCTCTAAACCAGAACGCAACAGCGCTTAACACTGCTGTTATTAGGCAGAAATTTGTTTCACAAAGTTTAAAAGAAAAAAAATACAGTTTAATTGAGAACCTCCTCCATTTTTGAAGTCGTTTATAAAATAAAAGCAATAGACGCGTCAACACCTGCTTCCTACCAACGTAACCAATTTAAATACACACGATATCACAAATCGTAAGTGAGAGACTCTCAATAAAATTTGTCGTATCACCTGAGATAGGATGTTTGCGAAAGTTGCAATAAAAATAAAAGCTTCGCCGCTGAGCGGTTGATGTGACCGCGGCCGTGACGTATTTGTGCCAGATGGATAGCGACGGCCATGGAGATTATTCGTCTAAAAAGTCCTAAGGGCATCCAATTATTCCCCTTCCCTCCTCGGTGAGATGTAATAAGATTTATATTGACCTCTCCCCAACGTTCCACATTCCGTCAACCCATTACTGTCCCACTGCTAGGCACGAATCTTCTCTCAGATTGAGAGAGTTTTAGGCCATAGTGCTATAGCCAAGTGCGAATTAGTAGACTTCACACACCTTTGAGAACGTTTTATAGAACTCTCAGGTGTGTAGGTTTCCGCACGATGTTTTCCCTCACCGTAAAGCAGTGATAATCAACTTCTAATACGCATAATTTTAGAAAAATCAGTGGTGCGTGCCTGAGATTCCAACCTCGGACCCTCGATTGAGGGGCCGAGTTTCAACCATTCAGCTATCACTGCTCCTACTGTTTATACGTTCCACATAAGAACGTTCAAAAGTAGGTGAGAAACATTTAATTTAATTCAGTTTTCTCGCAAATTTACACGGCTTTTTGCTGAAAAAAAATACGTAATCATACTGAGTCCCACCCTCCTCTGCGTGTGATTTCATGAGATTCGACCTCCCCCCCCTTAAATATGTCACGAAATAGATGGAGAGCCCCTAAGCAGATTCCATTTTATAATCTATTTCTTACTTACAAGAAATAAGTCAACATCTAACCGAAGTCGATCACAGATTACTCAAATTTATAACGTTATTTTAACGGTTTTAAATAACGTTATTCACAATCAAACTCACCTATCCAATCGTTAAAGTAGTTAGACCATAAATTTATGCGCAAGATGACATAGATCTTATATAAGATCATATTCAAAGTTCACGCAGACCTTAATACCTAGCAAGGACATATCGGTATATCTGGACCGGACTGCCCACTGACAACTTGTTCTCGATCAGTATGCATAAATACATCAGATTGCATGGTAAGTCATATCTACTCTATTTTAAAATTAACCTCCTTTTATGAGTTCGTTGAACTGTCTTTGAATCTATGTAGGTACTAATATTGTATACTGAAGTCTTTGTTATTAAAAATTAACTATCTAGGCCAATTTGTCACATTATATTGGTAAAAACGTCGAATTGTAATATTGAAAGTGTCTCTCACTTTTAACATGTCATCGGTGAGCTAAAACTGCTAAAGCATCATGAAATTTGGATAATTAGTGTATTTTGTGACATCGAAATCTACCAAAAAAGATTTTTTAATACTGTAACCCTTAAAGGGTTAATTAGGGACTGAATGTTTGTAGTCTGCGGTACGATGTCGCGAGAAACAGCTTGTACGAAATAATCTTAGCAAAACCATTGTAAGTTGTGTGGTAACTATATATTGACTTTCCAACTCGTTCAGGCGTTATATTATAGCTGTATGTTGTCTGCTTTTGATCCCGTGTTAGTTAGGAATCCAGGTTAAGTTGCCTCTACTAAATTTAAAGTCTACAGTAGAACTACTAGTCTACAATCGTTTTAAAGGTGATAGAACCCTTTGGGGTTTGACTCTGGACGCACCACCTACTGCCTTATAACTGCAGTGTTAAGTGCTGCTGTGCTTGTATCTGAAGGCTGTGGTAAGAGAGGCATACTTATTAAATGTGTTCCAACTTAGTCCTCAGGAGCAGCATCTGTGGCCAACCTCAACTAAGACTTTGATCTTATCTGAGGTTGATTACAAATGTCCATGGGCGGCAATCAGGTACAATCAGGTGGACTGCATACTCGTTTGCTACTTCATATTATACAAAAAACTCAAGGTTCGCAGCCTTATAGAGAAAATACAAAAAAAAACAATAATGACAGCGCTTCTTAGTAAGAACGCGTGGATAATGTTTCTTAACAGAAAGTTAGAAAAAAGTATTGGATTTCATGGAAGTAAAATGGGCATACATTTATGTATCAAATTAATTAAAAAACAAATTACTAATTAATATTTTAGACTTGGTAAATAATACCTAGAACGAACTAGAATAAAAATATCGTGCGATATACTGGTTACAACAAAATAAAATTAAAATCAACACATAGTTTAAATAATGTTAGCATTAACATTAACTCGTATTTTTTCCTAAGACGTAAGAGAATAATTAAAACCAATCAAAATAGAGGCTCTGAATGATTCATTCAATCTTTGTATTATTCATTCACTCAATCAATCATTCGCAACACTTTATTCTACTCATATTTCTTTACATTTTTTTAATAACCCATGTGTAAAGTACACCTAACATAATATAACGATTTAATTGCATCAGAAACGTTATATTTTTTTTAATAAGTTTTTATTGTTTTAAAACGTAACAGAACATATTACATTATTATAAATGCAAGTTGTGAGGACGTACGTCGTTTTTACTCTATCACGCAATAACTACTAGTCGGATTTCGTTGTAATTTGGCACACAGATATTTTATGAGCAGGACTAAAATTTTCTTCATAGTATGCAGGTAGCAAGCATGCAGCCCACTTGATGGTAAGTGGCTACTGCCGCCCAATGACATCTGTAGTCAACGACAGGTAAGATCCAAGTCTTACCCAAGGTTAGCCACAGATGTGTTGCTACCCCTGAGGACTAAGTTGGAATGCCTCGGAAAAATATGTCTCCTTTACCACACCCTTACGACCAGAACACAACAGCGCATAGCACTGCTGTTATTAGGTTGAAATAGGTGTGGCGGTAGGCTTCCGGAGAAGGATATACAGTGATTCCACCGTAACTTAGTAAATATATGCAATTATTTTGTCTGATTCCGTTATTCATTCCCAACTAGAAATACTTCTAAATCCTTATTTTGATAGCTCTCACGTTACAGGGAATCTATCAGTATAAGAATACGGCTCCATTTTGCAGGCTTTTAAGGTCCTGTTGGACATAGGACTCTCAAATGGCTTTTTACCAATTTTCACCGCGGCGGCATTCGTGTCGGGGACCGTAGTTATAATTGAAGATAACAGAAAGTCGCTGCTGCGCTTCTCCTAAATTTTGCCTCTTAGTAGCTTCCTAAGACATCCACATGAAAAGTTGGAGTAGTGCAATTCAAGACCAACGCTACATGCCTCGAGGATAATGATTGTTTTAACAAATTGTATGTAATGATTGTATGTTCTAGATTTTTAGTTCTCTTTTTACGCGACTGCGTCAGAAGAAGGCTAATGTTTTTCGAGTGTACGATTGTATGTATGTATGTATGTACAAATGTATGTATGTTTGTTTGAATGTATGTCCATTTATTTGGCACGCGCTACAACCCAAACGGCTTGTGACGTATGACATATCATTGGCATCGTCTCAGTTTGGAAAGTGACATAGGTTATATCATTTTTAAAAATGGCGCCTGTAAATATTGAAAAAGGGGAGAGGGTGACGATATTTTTTAATATCACAACAATATGAATATAAAATGAAAGCTAGTAAACAGACAATTCTAAAAATAACATAAAGACAGTTAAAAAAATCGTTTTAAGCAGTAGGGTTTTTAATTTTAATATTTTTAACAATATATATATAATAACTAGTTTATTATTGGATTGATGTAGTAAATGAGCATGCAGTCCGCCTGATAGTTAATGGTTACTATCGCTCATGGACATCTGAAAACAACTTCATATAGAAAGGTATATCTAAGGTCGATCACATGCGTTGCCACTGCCGAGGACTAAGATGGTCGTCTCATGTATAAGTGAACCGGCAGCTCCACAAATAATATTACTAATACCGCTGTAAGAGCCCGACTGTACCCATTTACCAGCAGTTGGAGTACATGTAACCTGTAAGTAAATTTTACCTACATTTCATAATATTTAGACTTAACGCGATTACGGAATTTTATTCCCTAAATAAAAGGGTATACATCTACTTTTTTCTTTATTCTCAGAGCGCCGAGGACACAATAAATCATCTTATAAGCATCCCATGCAGACATAATATCTCGGTCATTTTTCTTCTAGTCAGGAACATTGCAGATTCCAGATAAAAGCAGAAAATCAACTTTTTTACGGTATTATTTACAGGGCTTCTATAAATGTAACTTCAACAAAAAGAGTGTTATCAAATTAAGATTGAATGATTTTAACTAACACCCAAGTTTTTTTCACCGTTACGTTCCAAAAAATATCCGAGTTATTCAATAATCAAAAAGTTATATTCTTTCAATAAGGTAAGGATAATTAGTGTGAGGATTTGAAATATGAGGAAAACTAGGTACGCAATTAATTAATAATAATTATTTTTAAAAAATTAAAGTAGTCAAATCGTCACTGCCGCTCATGAACGTACGTAAGTAACTTTATATATAAATTTCTATCTAAAATCGTACAGATGCGTGGTCCAGTGGTCTAAATGGTCGCTTCTTATTAAATTGATATTATGTATATTTACTGCTAACATTAAAAAACTGTACTAAAATCTCAACCTTCACAGGTGGTAGAACTCCTTGTGGTTCGACTCCCGGAAGCGTCAGCGCTAAACCTATTTCTGTCTAATAATGTGTTATGCGCTGTTGTGTTCTGGTCTGAATGGTGGGCTAAGGGAGACAAATTTATCCGGGGCACGACTGATCTTATTTGGGGTTACAGATAGGCAGCAGTGGCCACTTACCCTCAGTTGGACTGCATGCTAGTTTGCTACTTCCGTATTATAAAAAAACCGACACCTATTACGTACAATAAGACCCCTTAAAAAACTATACAAAGTTAACTCTACGTTTTAGTTCCTTTCCATACATTTAAGCTACCTAAACAGCTACCTAAATGTACAGTAAAACCAATTTAAGTTAAATGGAAAAGCAAAATGTTTTCATTGTGATTCGCTTTGGAATTGAATACGAATACACAATCGAGATTGCTCTATGCAATCCAATATTATTGTAAAGTCAGCTTTTCTATTCTGTAGACCGTTTATAGTCTTGAAAGCTGAAACTGCGGGGAAATACAAATGCAAATTTAAGAATACTTTTAAAAGTAAATTCCTACGCTATGAACTCCTATGACATAAACATGTGATATGATACGTGTGTGTCAGGAATTGTGACATATTAACGTCCTAAACGACGATTTATTATTTTCGAAATACGTATTCGCTTGTCTTAATATCAGTCAAATATCAGTTGTTTCCGAAGAGCGCTTCTTCAAAGCCGGTGATGCATTGGTGACTCCTCTGGTGTCCACGGATGACGGTGACTGCTTTCTTCTTCTGGTAGCCCGCCTGCCTTATTGCGAGTAAGTATGAAAAACAATTCAGCTTATAATATATTGTAATATCGATTTATCCAAAAGCACTTCCTCGTGTTTATTTTATTTTTTGAATCACTATCATACAAATATTTAATGATAATTATTTTTTTATGTTATAGTAAAGAGTGCAACTACGACATTAAAAGTATATTTGGTGATAACGCTAAAGACCACTTCAATAATTATTTTAGCACTATTTAATTATGCTCGAGAATATTAGTACGCTGATTAATAAATCATGCTGTACAATCATTCGTTAAGATCTCTGTAAAACATTATCTAGGATTTTTTAATTAAATTTTTAAGCTTCAAAGTTGAAGCCGATGCTCTACAAAACGAAATCGAAGATCTAATGCTATACCAAGGGCAAACGTCAGCGTTTTAGAACTTCAGTAAATTTCGCTAAAATTTCGTGGCCTCATAAGAATACTTTTGTTTTTACCCGACCGCGCCGAAGGCCGAAAGGTTTTTCAATAGTATTTATGTAAATATGCCCATTTCTTTGGAACGCGCTACAGCCCAAACGGCTTGACGGATTGTGACATGTATGAAATATCATTGGAATCGTCTTAGCTTGTAGAATGACATAGACATAATTATTAAAAGTAACATAAATATTAAAAACTGGCGCCCGTAAATAGGGGGGAAATAGGGGGAAGGACAAATATCTTTATTGTAATGACAATATGGGTATTAAATGAAAGCTAGTAAATAGACCACTCTTAATATATTTACATATCATAATATTTTACTTTACTATTTTGAAGAAAACTCATAAAAATATAAAAATAAAGCATATAATAATTTTAAATATAAAAACCGACTCGATCAGTTTTAAGAAGACGGGATTTTTGTTTTACTATTTTAAGAATGTTAAGTTAACACTCTTGACGCTTGAAGCGCCTAGCGAAAAACTCTTGAAGCGAATGTTTTGTGGCCCTCGAGTTAGATATTAGATTTTAATCCAGCGACGTCTGACCGTACCGATACCTACTACTTACAGATCTTATAACTTCTAATGGAGGTTCTAGTAATATAATATCGAGTACCTTCGTTCAGTCTACTTCAATTAACATCCGACCTGCCGCAGAGTATCGTAATCTTATTTTATTTGAAATTACACGAGTTGACGGTTTAACGCTTCAGCATGGAAATGAAATACAGAGTTATTTTGATCTTGTTTTTTTGGATTGATCTTGCGCGCGCGCATATTAAAATTTCCTGTCTATCTTGCCGGTAATGCGTTGCGTAAAGACCAGACGGTGCGGTGGGTTCTGCCGCTCATCTGGGTGAAGTCCGATGGGGCATCGCGCTCAGAGGACTCCGGTCGCGTTCCTCTGGTGCCCCCGGATTCCTCTTCGCAGTGCCGAAGGCGGTAACGGGAGGAGTTTCAGTGCGGTAAAAATCCAACAAAACCCGGCAGCGCTCCCACGGCGTCCAGGACCTTTTGAAGGTTTCCCCCTCGAGAGCAAAAAAAGGACTCCAATAATATCGGAGGATGTTTATAGGTGTACAAGGGCGACAGTTGTCACTTATTAATAGGAGGACTATATACATGCTCATTTGCTACTTCTATAATGTAGAAAATTTACAGGCCCTCGGGGCCTCGGCATTTACAAATTGTTCTAATGGGTATGCCCTACTAACACGTCTCATTTAATTGACCCCTTCGTGCGGTCACCCATTATCGGATTACCTGCACGCAGTCCCGACCACTTAATTAAGTTGAGGAACTCGGGTGCTTTCAACCTCAATTGCTAAGTTTCTTCTCGAAAACAGGTCAATCGACAGACAAAATCCGGATTAGATAAAACTTACATCTTTTAACCCGGCACGACCAACTAAACTTACTTCTTCCACTTTTATTTTAGTACTAAGCCTAGACGCCTACGGTACTATCAGTTTAAGAAATTGTCCTGAATCTTAATGGTTGGAAGAGATTTTATGCAAGTACTATGCGTGAGCTATCTTTATAATTTTCATCATAGCGTTGTATTCTCAAGTGAGAAATGATTTAACACATAGATAAATGACAATAATTCAACACTATTTTAATGCTTACATTATATATTATACTAACTTTTATTGCGATCGTGGTTTACATATACAGTGCGATTATAATTTGCGATTTCATGAAAGCAGCAAATCGAACTTGGGTGCGACCTATTCATATAATAAATAATGATAGGTAACTTTGAATGATTATTTCAGATTTTTTAAATATAAAAGAATGGAATAATAACCTTATTATATGTTTTGTTGAATAATAAGTGCCCTTTTATAGCGAAATTTTGAATTTTTATCTGTATTTCCGATGATGGACCATGGAAGGCTACCTTAACGAATATAACACATATTATTAATTCATTTACTGCATAAATTAAAGAAACACATTATTAATTAATACTTTGTTTTATTGCGTAACATACATGTTATTGTTTTTATTCTACATGTAAGCAACTTTTAGGATGGAGCGGAATGAATTGAAGTCGGACAACGAGGAAAATCTAGATAATCTTGATGCGAGACACAGACCATTGAATATATTATATTAAACGAATAACCTGGCTTTCTCAGGAGACCAATAACTACTAAAATTATGGAATATATAAAAGTAGAAACTAAAGTATATTACAGCTACACGCGGGGACGAACGTAGTTTTAGTAAATATTTCTGGAATATTTTTTGGGCTGTAGAGCGTGCCAAAGAAATGGAAATTCATACATACACTAGAAAAACATTACCAACATGACGTAGTCGTGTAAAAACAAATGCAAACACGTATGGCCATCAATAAATCAATAGGTTATGTAAATAAAGCGGATTTTACAATAATTCAAACAGCGTAGAGGAATATGTAAGCGTTGAACGTGAACGAAATAATGTTCAGAGTTTGCCAACTTCTCTTGAATTCTCAGCGTGTTTCATGACGTCAGACGCATGTGTTTGGATGTCATACATTCGTGCGCTTGTCTCGATTTTTTTTTATCAGATTGAAGTAGCAAACGAGCAAGTTCTATCTGAAGTCGATCACAGATGCGTTGCTACTCCCGTGGACTAAGATGGTCGCCTCGTCGTCGGCCTCATATATAAGTGAGCCGGCTACCATAAATCGATGTATGCATAAGTTTGTGTAATAAAAAATGGAGCTAAGTGTTCTGATTTCAAGGAAGTAAGAGAATACACACCCTCTCCTCATACAAGGCGTATGTATGAGGAGAGGGTGTATTCTGCGTCTTAACACAAAATATTAATCGAATTTATATATAATTTTTTTGGTCTAAGAACAACACAATACTGAAAACCTGTATTTTTTATCTTATAATTGAAAAGTAAGAAGAACGAGGAATTACTTCTGAAATAGGTGTGACAGAATTTTATCGAATGTTTTATCGGACTTTTGCAATATTACAACGAACTAAATACTTTCTCATACATACTCATTGTATTCATACAATACCCATACATGACGCATGCACGAATGAATGGGACGGCCTCCGTGTGATTCCTATGTCACACAACATGTGACAATGGCGGAATAAACATGCTACCATTTTATTATGACGAGCAGTGCAAACAGCATTTTATTTACATCTACATTTAGCGTGCCATTTACTCAAATTACAGAATTATTTTGCGTATATATATTATGATTTATAAACAAAAAATATTTTTTACCCGAAAACACATCTAGGTTACTAGTAGACTCAGAACACACATTAGCACAATCTAATTAAAATGTCTACAACGAGTTTAGTCGGCGTTCTTTTGTTAGTGGCCTTCAGATTT
Source organism: Cecropterus confusis (assembly GCA_018251515.1). Taxonomy (NCBI): domain Eukaryota; kingdom Metazoa; phylum Arthropoda; class Insecta; order Lepidoptera; family Hesperiidae; genus Cecropterus; species Cecropterus confusis. The sequence continues at coordinate 10,046 of DWTU01000533.1, forward strand.
ACAAAAGAACACAACATTAATTGTAATTTCAAAAAATACTTTTTTTGGAACTTAATGTTTAAAATGTGTAATTATTCGTTTTTATTACAAAATATATTTTCCAATTTAATTGTTTTTAATCTTTAACTTAAAGATTTCATCAAACAAAATTCCGATTCCATAAAATTACAATTAAAAACCCTATTGTGTGCGATTTCGCATATTTTAGAAAATTGATCGCGGTTTACTCATTAACATACGAAATAAAGTTTAAATTACCATCGCCTTAATTCAATTAGCATGTTAGCACCAATATAAAAATAACACTTAAATTATATAAATGTCGTATCGATTTCAAATAACCGATAAATAACGAAACCTTCAACAGTCATGTGATACAATGAAACACAATCGGTGGTTCTCAATCGATGATCCGCAAAAAATTAAATTACTTGATATCTTTAGAATTTTAGAAAACTAATACATTTTAAAATTACTTGTTGTAAAAAGGACCCCTTTGAAGCTGGCAATTGATTTATTGATATTTTATATGACCTTCCAACACGCTTATATGTGAACTTAGTTAGTTATAAGTGCTTATTCACACGTGCATATTTTTATTCACATTGACGATAACACAACATGATACTTGAGAACGTGGTTGAGACTCCAGCCACTATATTGGAAAGACACAACTTTGTATCGGTTATAGGAACTCGTATATCAACAGAGCGCCAAGAAACTGCAGCGTCTTTACACAGGTAACCGGTTGCCAAAATTTCCTGGCTGTTGTGGTGTGTTTTTTTATATAATTGAAGTACCAAACGCGCATTGAATATACCTAAGTAAGTGGCCACTGTCGCCCATGGACATCTGTAACCAACTTCATACTGAACAGGGGTTGTATCTAAAGTCAATCACAGATGCGCTGCAACTCCCGAGGACTACAATAGTCGCCTCACAGTAAAGTGAACTGGCAGCCGCACCCTTCCGAAACGCAAGAACTGCTTCACGCTAATTTCTAGCGTGTGGAGGTGTAGCGGTGGTACCTCCTCGGTCGAACTACACTCGATCACCTTGCGTCATTCGACAACCGTGATGGTGGTACATTTGAATCGTTCTTACACCATATGACTGATGCGTTACTATAAAGTATGTCGCATTCCATTTGAATACATTTTGTGTATCCACCGGATAAGATTACGCATTAAACACACATCAATAAGTCTCCAAACTTTTTCATAGTCTACCGAAGCCATAAAAGATATCTGTTACCAGCGGGAAAAGTTTGTGGGGTCATTGGCTTTTGAACTATGTCCATTTATTTTGGTAGCATGAAGCATATTCCATTAAAATTCTGTGTAAAACTATTATTATATCATGGCAGACCGCCATGATGATCAATAAATATAAATACAATGAGTATCGTACAAATAGATTTTGTCGTAGTAATGCTAAAAGAAAAGGTGGGATGTCTATCAATAGTAACCGCACATAAAAAGTTAGTTAAGTCTTCATTACATAGTTATTTTTCTTATTTCTCTTCCAGTCTTATTTTTAGACCGCCTTTTATTTTTCTGCAGTTCCTTAAAGGTGACTGGCAGAAAATGCTTTTAATCATTAGTACGCCTTTTGTCCTTTTTGTGGTCAATAAACAATAAGCTAAAGCAGAACACGCGCTAGAAAGAGATTTTGTCATAGTTGTAGTATGAACTACATGAAAATTGGACACCTAATAGAAATAAAGAACTTGCCATAGTATCAAACCTAAATGAAAAAAATGAAAAAGAAATGCTAGCTAACTTTTAGCTAAGCCTTCATTGCAAAGAGGGCTTTTCCATAATTACGGCAGTAAATAAATGTTTACATTCATATACCCGGCACATAAAGATTTGGACATGAAAACGTAGACATCCGACAGAAAGTAAGAATTTGTAAAAAGCTTGATTTTGCAGAAATACAATTCATACTGGAAAAAGTTCGCAGGACTTTGCTGCCCACCTCGTAAAAGTCCTTAATATCCTCCTTTTTCGCCGTTATTATCAAAAAGATTTTAAAACTTTGGCATACTTTAATGTGATGTAAGAACCACATTAAAAATGAATGATATTGGTAATCTACGGTAATCTCGGTAAGATTATAGTAAATTACCTTAAGATTACTGTAAATTACCGATGTCCTTTCATTATCAGATTTTAAGAATTTTTGAGTCGTAGATTTTATCCTGTTCAAAGAATTGAGATAATAGCGATAAGATCGTAAGTAATTAATTACGGCCGAATCAAAAGCCACGAAATTGGCATTAGGTTGAATTAAAATTAAGAGCCTGTTTTCACGTATAGGTAGTCAATATCTACTTTTTTCTTATTGAGGAACTGATAAGGTAAATGATATTATCAGCATGTACTACAATCATTACCTATGTTATTAATGTAATTGTAATAGTAACATCGTTTTGGAAAACCGTAGAATCTAAAATCCGTTTTATTGCCTTACTTTACCTCGGACCGTACTAAGACGAGGTACGACTAAACTAGTCTGTACATTTTAATTAACTTTATAGATCGGTTGGATCCACACCAGCCAAGGGGTTAAGCGCGCTTTGTACATAAATAACAAAAACAAAATGCAGTTTTAGTTCACTAACTTTTCCTTTTTTGTTCGTAAATAGATATAATTTTTTGTTTTATTAACAACTACAACTTAAAAACTATTGTCAAAAATCGGCCTCATCGATAAAATCCCCAATTTTTTGTAATTATTATAAACGAATTTCGACTACTAGAGGAAAACATTCAATTATAATAATTCAAGCATAAAAACGTTCAAGACCAGCTATCTTCGTTTCAATACATGTTTACCGTTCCGTGAAAGATTTTTCTGTTGAAAAACACTGGCTTTTGTGTATTTCAAACGTCCATTGTTCACGGCTGGCGTAGCAAATGGCTGCAAGGCTTAACTTGAATGGGAGACTCATTTATTGCTCTATTATTTCATTTAACTACAGTTTAAACTACATAAAGTTAGGTTTGGAAGCTAGAACCGATAAAATAAAGAGAGCACAGAGACGCAACATATCTCGGAATATTCGCTAGTTATGGTCACTTTAAAAGGAATCGTTAATAAACATAAAACGTACTTACTTAAAGTTTAATATAAAACAAATTAATTAATTTTAAAGTCTTACAATTCTATTCCTACTACATATTTGATACCTTTACCGGTATCTTACATGTATGCATATGCATATGCATATGCACGTACTCCTATGCATGCATGCATATGCATGTTTGCATAGGACATTTGAGACCTTCGATTTCTAGGGGAATCAATCATCTATCTATATTTTTTGTATTAAACTCCGGCCCGGCATTTAAATAAAATATACTCGTTCTAAGCCTGACCGTGCACTATGACCGTCTTCATCTTCGTGTAAACTAAGGTTACACGTTAATTTCATCACCCAAGATCTGTGATTGCAGAAATCATTTCTTTAAGCGATCTATTGACTTAAACGTTATCACCATATGTACTGATTACATTGATCAGTTACGCTAGAGTGCCACCAAAACAGACATCCTGATAACGAAATCCCGGTCATTGTTTTGATCAAATGTGCATCACGTTTCATTGGTTTATCTAGATTCTGGAGTCCTTATCGTAGGTACCATGCCGATATCTCTAGTTTTTATGTAGATAAGATAGGCAAATTTGCACAGATAGAACCACTTATGAAACCTTTCCCTTGTATGCAAATGATGACTGATAATGTGTCATATGTTATTGGCATAGATGCTTATATTAATAAGCATTATTTTGTATAATCCAAAGCGCGATAGCCCGCTAGATAGTTTAAAAACTGCATTAAAGCACACTAATTACCAATTTACTTTTTAAGGCTCCGTATTCAAATGGCAAAAACGGGATCCAATTACTAATTGTCCCTCTACAATACATACCCACTCAAAGTGTGGTGGTACGGAACCCTCCGCGTGTAAGTTTGATTCCAACTTGGTTAATTATTAGCTAAAGAAATAGCAAATAGCAAATATAGGCAAAAGATATAAATTTACAACCTATAAATATAACTTGGGTACAGATTTCAATGATAACATCGTTCCGATCCCTATACTATATATATATATATATGTATTTGCATTTTTTTTACTTTATTGGGGTCAACAAACAGTCTTATAATATCGCTAATGAACATCGAAGACCACAGATTACTATTAATTTTAAAAGCAAAGGTAGAAAGTGGGTGGCTAAAGTTATACAAAAATTAAGGTATACCTACTTAAAAATACAATATTAGAAATGAATTTATTATGATGTTTAATTGTTAAAGTAAGTGCCATTATTCAAATCATTATATAGCAAAAAGTTAGTTTATTTATCTTCTAAAATAAACTCGTATGAGACTAAATTCACCTTTAAGAAAATGTCAAAGGAATGAAAAGTAGGTACTTTTGAAGTAGCGCTTCAGAAGTCTACGTATACTTACACCTGGAATAAAGTATTCATGCCGGAATAAGTTAAAAGTTTTATACGACTGTATGTGCCTGCCGCTTCTTGAATCGGAATTAAGAAATATTTAGACTTCAGCATTTGTTTTGGCTTTGAAAGATTTAAAAGAAAAGGCCTACTTTGGTAAGACCAATTTGGTTCGACTGGGGTTCGACATGTCCATGCGTTTCGTTGGAAGGGTGTGGTAGCCGGCTGACCTACATACGAGGCGAGCACCTTAATCCTCAGGATTAGCAAGGCACCTGTAATTGACTTCGGGTAGAACTTATGTTGGTTAAAAATGTTCATGGGTGACGATGACCACATACCATCGTAAGTGGTAGGAAGTACCTAAAATAACGTCGTCTACTAGCCGGGCTAAACAGCTTAACTCATAAAATAATGATAATGAAAACGAATAAATATTTTATTTTTTTAACAATCGACGAGGTCGATTAAGTATGACGGACTTAAATCGGTTTAAAGAAACTTTATCGTCTTAAGAAATTACAAAATTTCGCTGACAAGACAACTTATGCTAGCTTATAAATAAGAATAAAGTGAGCACGCTCTTGCAATTTGCAAGATGCACAATCTTGCTTTTTATTTGAGAATAAAGATCTTTAAACCTAAACCTAATATTTATTATATCCAAATGCCGTCAGCAAAGTCTACAATGTCTTATTTTATTTATATTTTATTTACATACTTATATATTGTATCCATCATTTTCTTTTTAAATAAACTTATTTGTTTAATGTCTTTTATATTTTTGGGTCATTTATGATTAATTTTTACCCCTTCAAACATTAAATTTTTAGATCCATATCAATTTCTAAGGAATGGTAAGTTTATGTGTTCGGCATTTGTTAGTTTCTTATTCTCTACTTGCTCATTTTTGGTAAAGATTGCTTCGGAATTAATTTAATTGTTTACGTATATAAATCTATAGCTCATTTTGTAAAGTATAGCAAGTTACCACTACTATTAAGTTACTACTACACTTGGCAAGTCTTTAGAAGTTTGTATCTAATTTTCATTACGTTCCAACTTTAGTACAAATGTCGTTAGCATACTAATTAATATATTAAACGTTATATATGGTTCTGAGTGGATTAATTTATTTTAAGATATTTTATAAATGCAATCACTTTATTTCGAAGAGCGTTTTCGACATACATAGTACTTACATACCAATGTACATAAGTACTCTCCACATATATAAAAGAGGAAGCTACATGACTAATTGACGTAATCAGAGATCAAGGTATAGATTTATGCATAAACGTACAATGTTTAGCGTAAGCAATATGTGTACTTCTGTATGCACGTAAGAAGTTATACTCCTTTGGATAATTAAAAGAAAAAAATTAAAGATTGACCTAAATATAAGAAAAATAGGTTCTTCATAAATCGCAGGCACTACGAAGAACGGATTTTTTTGAAATTTCGCTAAAAATATGTTAAAATAGGGGTGTTCAAAAGACACAGATTTTTATTAAAATCTGTCTTTTGAAGCTACACGTGAATTTACGGCTTAATGTTTATAGGCCTTTGTTCATAAATAAAAAAATATGTGATCGTAAATTCGACCCTAAAGCGGAGTAAATTGGGTTTGCTAGTTTGTTTTACTTGATATTATAGTTTACGCATACGAACAAAGCCTAAAGCTAATTACTGGATTTTGGTTATGTTATTGTATTTGCTAGAAAATTTGCCAATTTTAACATAAACTAGATTCGCTATACTATGGCACAGTCTGGCGTTAATTTTGTATTTATTGAGTTATTTTCGTGAGATAAGAACTATGTGTACTGAATAATAAATTCATCTTTTTTCGGAGATATAATTAGACACTAGAAACATAATGCACGCATCGTTAAATTCCTTAAAATATATTAGATTTTCATTCAAAAACGTCTCTCTCTCTCGAAACGATTCTCCTTTTTTAATCTATCTGTCTGTGTGTCTGTCTATGGAAACGTAGCTACCTAAACGGTTCAATCGATTTGAATGCGGTTTTTTTTAGATAGCAGGTTACCGGGTGCTGGTTCTTAAACATGTTTTATTAAAATCAGTTCAGTCAGTTATTAGATATAGATGGTGAAAGTGCTGAAAAATCAAATATCTATAATATAAAAATGAATCGCAAAATGTGTTGGTAAGCGCATAACTCAACAACGCCCGGACCAATTTGGC